>QZCP01000164.1:71063-91623 GCA_003956705.1 Brevipalpus yothersi
GAGAGAGAGAGAGAGAGAGAGAGAGAGAGAGAGAGAGAGAGAGTAGCAACTTAATATGCAAGCTAAAAAAGAATGGACACAACAACAAAGTCATTGGTATCATGCACGGATCATGATTTGGGTAGAGAAAGATAGAAAATATATATTTTATATATAAACACACACACCTTCAATGTGGTTTTGATGTGAAGCAAAATTTCTTCGATCAACTTTGGTGTTTCACACTCATTCTTATTCACGCTATTCAATTTTGAATTCATTTATCGCTTTATACACTCTATCTTTTGGCCCCCCTCATCTTCCCATCTACACATATTAATAACCTTTCCATGTGAATTTAGCTCATATTCTCGGCTACAAATCATTTATTCACGCACGATTTTGTATTTTGATCCATATATCCCATCATCATCATAATTATCATGAATTATAACTTCTCATTGGCTGTTCAAGTTTTGTTTTTCGCTTGAATTTTGTATCTAATGAGTGACTTGAATTTATTCTTCGAAAACTGAATGGAGTTACTCAATTATCGAAGAGACTCACTAGAGAGATACTTTTGATCAAACAATGAATACATATATCGTTTAATATCAGGCAAAACCTCATGAATTACTTGATTGAAACTAGACAAGTTTTTGAGCATGAAATAATTATTTAACTGAAGACCAGTTGAAAACCGCAAAATCTTTCAGAAAAGATGCGGTTACCATAGATGAGCCTTCAAAGTTCACATCAACATGACAAATCTCGAGACTAGATCGATCTTATTATATCCACTAATTTTAACCTAGTGGACACGAGAATTACAAGCATTTCTATCCTAGGCCAATGAAAAGCAAAATACAGTTATCTATAAAGCCAAACCTCAGTATCAATTTGATGTGAAATTAAGAGGTAAATAGACAGAGTGGAGGAGAGAGAGAGAAAGAAAGAAAGAAAGAGAGAGAGAGAGAGAGAGAAGAAGAGAGAGGAAAGTTTCATAATTTGGCACCTTCATTGAATTTGTCCAAAGTACTTGGTGCTCTTGACAGCTTGATGATGTGAAGCAAAACAATGCAAACAAAAGCAAATAATAATAAAAATTAATGAAATGGCAATAATAGAATAGATGATGCAAACGGCCTCTGTAATAAGCTGAATTATAAATCATTGTTCTGAAAAGGATATTCTTGGCTAGGAAATGGAAATTCGAATAAGTATCGGTGGTGAATAGTTTGAATGAAATAATTTAAGTTCCAAAATTTTCAACATCATTGAACGATGAAGATCATTCATGATACCGATCATTTGCATCTGAAACATATGAATCTGAGCTTGACACCCCATATCCACAGCATTTATGTGTGAAATGTTTTGAAGTCCAAAAGTAAGAGTCTTTCTTTTCCAAATTTGCTAGAAGGTTTTCTATTGAGAAGAGAGAGGTTCGTGTGAGGAGAGCATCAATTCATTCCACAAATGAGAGGATATCCGAGTGAAAATTCTCGTCACTGACCTGTCTATATTCTAGAGAAATGGATGAAATGAAGCTCATGGAAGCAGGGAAAAGTAAAGCTCTTATTTGATTCCTTATTCAGAGATGAAGAATCGGAACCTCTCATTAAGCACATCAAAAATGGGATAAAATTGCTATTGATGAGAATATTATTCGATAGTGAAGGGAGTGTGTACTATTGCTTCTGGGCGAGAGATTCATGCGTTGACCTCCATAGACTTGTTAATCATTTTGCAATCAAGTCAATTTTCATCATATACCATTCAAGTCATCTATTTATGTATGTGTGAGAAGTATCTAAGAAGGTTCAGGTGAAGATTCAGATATATATAAATGAACAATCGACAGAAGGAAATCCTCATACTTAGCCAAAGCTAAATGGAATCTTTGAACTCAAATAGATTAATCCCAAAATATGGGTCATGATATGTATTCTATCGGAAACATTCGGAAACACTCATAGAAATGAGTGTGGCGCAGGATTGGCTTCTTTGAAGCTTCTCCATGATCACATATGGGCAGTGAATAACATGAATAGACTATTTTCCAATCCGTTGGAACTCGATACATCCACTCACGTTCGAAAGAGATTGAGAGGAGGTTTCACCATGCAGGATATATACCATACACATCATAGGAAGAGAGAGAGAGAGAGACCATCGAGACTACCTGAGGGACATTCAAGCTTCATGAAAATGTTTCCCAAAGTAAATCACACACAGACACACAAGATGAACAAATGTATCATAAGGCGGAGATGGATCCAAATTCAAATCTGAGAATCCAAAAAAAAAAGAGTCAATGAACAAAAAAGTGACACGATCTGTTCTCCATTATTTGTGCAAATTTTTTTCTCCTCTCTGTAGCCCACTTTTTTTTGTATCATCGTTTCATGAGAGATATATACTTCGAAATCAGTAGATCATGAAACGATAATGACTTTGAAATGGTCTCCAACTTTGCCATGAGTCGTTGTCATATATATATACATCTATATATATAGTTTATGAGATGATAGTAAGTTTGATATTACTATGAGCAGCCAATTTGTATCAACGAGTGGAAAAGTTGATGGGATAGAGCAAACAGAGGAGGTCACCATATGGCTCGAATCATTACTTTGGAGAATAAAAGTGAGAAAATCCAGTACGGTAAATGAACAACGAATTGTTACAGCAAATAGCAATCTGTAAGCTTCTTTGGTATCCATTCCATCAAGAAATTAGCAAAAATCGATCTCTCCACAGGCCTCTGTATGGATCTTCTTTCTTTTTTCTCTGTTGTTACCCACTGTATGTCACTTTCTTGCACCATTCAAAATGAAAACAATCGAACAAGTTGAAAGTTACAAAATACTATCAGTATATAATTCAGTATACATACATTCGATCCTGGAACACTATGATTTAATATGAGAGTTGGAGAGATCTCGAATGATTGAAGTTACTAAGCTAACCTAGTAGGAGAGGAACAGACTCTTCATGAGAGAAACAATCATGAGATGGTGGAATTATCGAAATCCTATGACAAATATTGGAAAGTAGAAGACTTGATGAGGTTGCTTAATTGCCCATCAGAGCAAGAAGGTCAACGTATGGAAGCTTCACCCACTAGTAAGCGCAAGAATAATATTGCATAGTGGTTCATCATCAAATAGCTTTGCGATGATGATAGGTTTCATAAGCTGATCTTGATGTGAAATATATGAAGCTAAAATAATGCCCTCTCAAATGCTTAATCCCACATGTTTATCGGGTTAGTCATTTTTCTTAGAGGAAAAGTTTTGCAATGACAGCGAAAATTTAGGTAAACACATCAATAATATCACAAGGTCAGACATCGTGTATATTACATCAATAAATGTTTTTCATGAACAATTATTATCGAAGAAAACTAAGAGAGAAAGATCAGGAAGAGTATCATGCGGTTCCAAGATCAACAATCTCTCTTGCAATTGCTATTGAGAATCGAAAAGTGTAACAGGAAGTCCCACGCAGTGCACAAATATTATGGAGAGAGAGAGAGCTTTCTATAGAGATAAAAAAAGTTTACAAATTGAACTTAAGAGTAGATCTTTTATTTGATCTGATCGAGCTTAAAATCTAATTTGTTTTCAATGGCATGGGATCTGGAAGTTCGATAAAATCATCAGTATAGCCAGATGAAGTATCAAAAGGTTAAGGTTGTGGTGATAGTATATCTGTTTCTCTAGTCGGTATTCCTTTTTTTCTCTCCCTCTCTCAGAATTCAACAGAACGAGATTTTTTTCGGATAAATGTTCAGTCTCTAGAGGGAAACTCGCTTATTTGAGTTTCCAGTAAAAGGCCATTATTTTGATTTCCTTTTTTCTTTTGGCTCAACTAAATTTTATGAGCAAAATTTGGAAGCGTTTTGCCTGGGTTACTTTTGATTTTTTTACCCTTCCCTTCAGAGTACTCAGACACGGTTATATATCATTCTAGTGAGACATTGAAAGTGGAATAAATTCAATCTAAATATCCATGATGAAGTACTCTCTGTACACCGTACAAATAGTGCTGTTATTTCGTCAAAGTTTTGAGAAAAACTAGAGCAACATCTCCAGTTTGCAACCTGGAGTGTTATCATTATCGATACCGATGAATACATTTGGTCAAAAGGAAGAGAGAAAAGGTCAAAATTTTTGTACTACTCACATTTTACTCGTAGAAAAAATGGATCACTTGTACTTTGTCCAAGTTGATTGCGAGCAAGGCACCGATAGTGTCCTCTATGGTTACGCTTGACCCGTTGTAATACTAAGGATTGATTGGAAGCGATTATTCCAGCCGATTTGTTAGTCCTTAGAGGCTCATTCTCAAATGTCCACAATATTTCGTCCACTCTTGGATTGGCTTTCACGGAACATTCCAAATAAACATCACCACCTTCCTTTATGGAATCACGTTTTATATTGGCACCTAAGTTTATCGTAAGTTGAGGTAGATCTGGAAGTATGAGAAAAGGAGAAGAAAAAAAGAAGAGAAGAATTTCAATATCTAGTAGATAAAAAAAAGAAAACCTCTCTCTTTTCATAGTACAGGTGAGTGAACTTTAAGGAAATGCTTTCCCATGAAGCCTGGAATGTGTGTGTGTGTGTGTGTGTGTGTGGCAGAGAAAATATCTGGATAATAGAGAGTTCTTATGTTTATTCATAAAAAAATAAAGAATATAATCTAGGATGAGACAGGGTAACCCATTTTTGTGTACTTCACCCAGGAATGCATATATAGAGACATACACACACACACTCTTTATTGGGCGAATTATATTTGAATCCAAAAAGATAAAGCTTAATGTTCACACACATACACACAACAACATTTCATGAGGATCAAGTATGAGCCTCGAAGTAGGGTTGAATCATTTAACAGTAGTAGAGATGGCTGCATATTTTCACGGTAAACTTCCAGTAAATTATCGAAAAAAGTGTTTATATATAAATATGTGCAGGAGTTATAGGATATGTTGATGCATCCATCTTTGAAGAGGGAGGTAGAAAGAGATCAATCAACAATGAAGAACGAGAGAAGATGAATTTCGAGAAGCAAACTTGGCCATAGAAACGTAGGATAGATTGAATCAGAATTTCCTCTACCCTACACATCGTACTTGTGATAAGCAAAACTAATAAATTCCGTTGCAAACTTATATACTAAGCAATTTCTTCATTCGAATTTATAGAAAGAGGGAGAGAAAGAGATAGAAGAAAAAGAAATAGATTTGGTAGGATGCAAGAGGCTTTTCGTTCTACTTTACGATGAATAAGAAGATGATGTAAGTCCAGAGAATACAGAAGAAGAAGAAGAAGAGAGAGAGAGAGAGAGAGAGAGAGAGAGAGAGAGAGAGAGAGAGAGAGCACAGAAGAGGGATCATCAATGATAAATGAAACAAGCGAAAGAAATGAGAGAGAAAGAGAAAGAGAGACGAAAATCGATCTTCTACTTTTTCATGTTCGAAAAATAAGAAAACTGAAAGAGTCGGAAAATGTTTGAATAAAAGAGATGAGAGAAGAGTAGAGAAAAAATGCTTAACAAATAGTGTAGATGAATTCTTGATTCTTTTTTGGTAGAAAACTTTACTTTTACTATTACTTTCAACTTTTTCCATTCCTTTTTGCTTTCTCCTCTCTTTCTCTTTCTCTTTTTCATTGAGCAAAGTGAATAAAGTTCCATGAATCAGCCCAATTCATAGTGTTACACGAGTGATCGTGTCACGTAATTCCCTTGTCTAATTACATGAATATTCAAGAAGAAATCGCTTGATTACACCCTTGATAACCTAGAGGCAAGAGGTAGAGTCATGGCCAAAGAGTAGTAGTAAGTATCAAAGACATAGATCAAAGAAAACAAGATGAAAGAGGAAAGTAAGCGTGATTCGTTCCCCTTGTTTTTCATGCTTTTTTTGTCTCTCTCTCTCTCTGTCTTATACTGGTACTTATTCACTGTATCAGGCGATGACATTATTCATTATAAGTTGAGGCAAAGCTCTAATTTTCGCTATCAAATTAAGATTTTGAGTGATCATGTAAAGTTAATTACTTCAACTGAAAGAGAGAGAGAGAAGAAGAAAGAATATCGATAACGGTTAAGCTTTTTTTCCTTACTTCTTACTTTATCTCATCCATTCACTTTCTAATACACACATTTCCGCTCTATTCCGTACCGTACACATGATCACCTCAGGGCATGATGGCATATTATGAAAACAAAACCCAAATCTTGCGACTTAATCAGACACACATACTACAAATACAAATCTAAAATGAATGTATATGATTAAGATGTGAAGATGAGAAGATGACAGATCAAATCAAATCAAAACAGACAAACATCAATGAAGCGACAATCAAAGTGTACACACTTTCTCGAAATATAAAGCAACTTTAACCCCTTCAAACACCGTCACAAACAGGTAGCTTTCACGGACAACAGACAATCATTAGATAGTTCAAATGATAGAATAAATTACAAACAAGTGGAAAAAAATCCCAAACAAATCAAATAATAACAATCAATCAAATGATCAATCAATCGATTGTTCAATGTTGATCAATTAATCGAAAAAAAAATTTTCACAAAAAAAACGAAAACTTGACATGCGCTTAAGAACGTTTTTTTCGTTCAATTTTTTTTGGAAAATTAAATTAAATTGAAATTCAAAATCAAATGAATCATTTTTGATTGTGTATTGATAATAGTTATTTTGCCAGAGTTTCCTCATGATGAATTGATTGAATTAAAATTGATTGTGTTGTAGTCATAATGTAATGAGTGTCTATTGGCTATCTACAGTTTTAAGTGAGTGTGTCTGTATGTGTGTATGTGTTGTGATGAATGTTGAACTGCCAAAGTAGTGGGCAAGTTAATTAATCAAGTGCATTTTTTATGATTATGATCAAGTGTATATAAGTATATGTATGTATATATGTATATGAATGTACACTTACAATGAACAACAAGCTTAAAGCCATCTTCGATTACACTTCCATGAATATCGGGATTATCTGAGCGGCATGATATATATTTTCCATTATCTTCGGTGGTTACTGGTAATGTGAGTCGACTTATTGTAAAATTTGTATCAGTATTTAATCTTTCTATTGCGTGTATATATTCTCGTCCATTTTTCCACCACTTTAATCGTCCTCTAGGCTTTGAGCCAAAAGTAAGGCACTCAAGTTCAGCTTTTTGTCCCGAAATAAATGGCTTTTCTGGCTTAATGAGATTGACTTTGAGCGGTTTCACTGTAATAGAGAGGAAAAATACATGGATGCAGAGAAAGATGGACAATTAAAAGTGGGCAAAGAGTCGAATGTTGCTGGGTTAAATCAGTTGGCGAAAAAGTTTCAATTCTATTTGGTAAACGAAACTTTTCCAAATGGGAATGCTTATTCATTCCTGAAATCGAATGTACACACATATTCAAATGAGGGGAGGAAGAATGAGAGAGAAAGTATCAATAATTTACTCTTTTTTTAGTTGATCAATTAAGTATTCTGGGTGATATACCAGAGAAATTGGATTGTTTTAGTTTTTTGATTCGTTTAGAATCAATAGATGATTCAGTTACTTGAGTAGTATTTCTAGCTTCGGGTATTGATTTTAATTGATCCCATTGATTATATTAATACACACAGTATTGTTTCATGATACTTAGTCCTAAGTCCGCAATGATCTTACTGTTCTGGGTAAAGTTTCAAGGGGCCTAATCAGAAGTGGATATAGTTCTTCTCTCTTGTTAACAGAATAATTTAAATCTATTTCACCAAGTAATGGGCGTTTCGTAATACTCATTGAAATGATGATAGTAGACCAATACAAAAGAGGATCATTTACTTTATTCTCTCTCTTTCTCTCTCTCTCTCTCTCTCTCTCTCTCTCTCTCTCTCTCTCTCTCTCTCTTCTCTATTCTTTTTTCATTTTCTTTTCATTTTCCTTAACCTTTTTTTGATCATAATTTTTCGTACGTGATATCCATAGTGAATACAAGTGTGATATAAACCTGATGTTATCGTAACTGGATAATACTAATTAGTAATATTAATCAAATAGCAGGTTATATCACTATGATTAACATCTTTTTTCGCTTCATTCAGAGCCATCCTTCAATTGTGAGCAGTTTTCTCTCTCTCTCTCTCTCTTTACCATTTCTTTTGTTTTATCCCTTATTTTATCTTTCTCTCTTCAACTATTCGTATTTGTTTGCCTTACCATAGCCCAATGGGGAATAATGCGGAAGGTTCAAAAGGGTTAATGAAGAAAAAGAGAGAGAATGAAAGATACCGGAGCATGCAAATATCTCTCTTAATGAGTGTTTAACATTGGTCCTTACAGATATTTAGAAGAAGAGCTTACACACAGTGAGAGAGACAACTGAAGAGGATGAAAACGAAGAGAGAGAGAGAATAACAAGAACATGATGAAGAAGAACAAGGAAGAGAGAGAGAGAGAGAAAAAAAATAAAATAAAAGTAAGATGAGCAAATAAGCAAAATGACATAATATGCAACAGCTAGTACAAATCTAGGGAATAAAAGGAAAAGGAAGGAAGAATTTAAGCAAAACTAGTAGTCACAAAGATGGTGATTACAGGTCTTCAGTACCGATTGAGAATACTAATTAGTACACTATTCGATTTTCTTTTTATTCACTACTGTTTTCTTTCTTATTTCTTTTTCTCTCTCTTTTTCTCTTTCAATCTACTGTCTTTTCTAACAGAATGAGGGTTGATAATCTTGTCCTCGTAAGTAGTATTGTTCCTATGTTTCGTACATTTATATGAAGTTCATCATCATCATGTATACTTTTGTCATCAGATCAAGGATTTCTATGTAACATAATCACACAGAGACGAGCACACACACACACACGTACACATACAGAGAAGATGATTTTCCCATCTAAGTGATGTGAGTTTTTTTCTCTTCTACATCTTCTTCCGTTTATTGAGAAGGAAGAAAAAAGATAAAAGCTTTGGACAAAGATCAAGGACAATGGTCAAAAAAGGTTCTTCATCTCCTCTATCTTTCCCATCTTCTTCTTCTCCTTCTTCTTTTGGGGACTCCTGGGCTCATGAAATAAATCGAATAATCGGCTCAATAATAACCTACAGTAACAAATCAGGACTTATTGACCGAATAATAGCCCCATGGCTACTCTTATACGCGAATGAAATAGCCCTAAAACACAATTGAATGTCTTTCGCTTTGATAGTATTGCCTCTTCTGAATATATGCTCAAACACTTGAAAGTGTACATTCTTCAACAATAATATTTCCATTATATTTTTTCCAGAATAATATCACTCAATGGTAAAAGAAAAAAACGAGGAAGAGAGAGAGAAAGAATCTATCTAACCTATTTCATAGGCCAATGAACATGGTTAAAAATTTTACTCACATCGCATATCAAGGAATATGGTTCGCTTTAAAAGGACGGTATGATTGGCTGTGGATGCTTTACATTCGATTTCTCTCATAAAATCTCGTCTACTAAGGGAAGACATTCGAAATGGATTTCGTACTCGTCCGTCCACACCATAACTGAAATCAGCATCCAACAAATGGCCACCAGACCACCATGAAAGCATTGGAAGAGGTCTACCTATAGATACAAGGTTATACGATAGGAGTAATCATGATGAGAAGGAGAGAGTAGAGGAGAAGAAAAAAAAATCATGGATTAGTGGGTGGTAAAAAGTGGGCAAGTCAGTGGAAAAGAATCAATGGAGGAGGATGAAGATGAGGAAAATGAATTGGTTTTTGATAGAACAGAGAGAAAGAGAGAGAATGAAGGAGTTTATTTGAGAAATCATCGAAACAGAGAGGAAAGAAGATGAGGAAAGAGAGAAAGAGAGAGAGATGAAAGAATCATCCATCAGCCTAATGTAACCGACAAATGCACTCTCTCTCTCTCTCTCTCTCTCTCTCTCTCTCTTTCTTTCTTTCTTTCTTTCTTTCTTTCTTTCTTTCTTTCTTTCTTTCTTTCTTTCTTTCTTTCTTTCTGTTCTACAATTCCATACTATCGGCTTCTTTTTCACGCTCGTTTTGTCGAATTGTGCCAAATTCTTTCGAAAAAGATCATCATTAACTTCATCTGACAGGGAAAATAAGTAATAGAACAAAGCCCGTGTCTATATGTGTATTTGTGTGTGTATATGTGCAGAGGCCTATGGAAAATGTTCAACTTACCTCCATGCGTTTCACAAGTTGCCACAAATGAGGATCCTTCATCATACGGACCAGTAATCCCATCCAATATTTTGCTCTGATTACTCAGAATAACCATTTCTTTGGGTGGAACTGAAGAGAAAGAGAGAGGAAAAGAGTAAGAGAGAGATGGAAAATATATAGAGAATAAAATGGAAAGAAGAGCGATGAAAGAAAGAAGATACATTTTCGCTCGATGAATATCTCTCACTCAATGCATCATGATGAATATTATTCTTTTCTTTATCGACTTTTATACTTCTGACAGGCGAAAAGTTATTCCAACTTTTACACCATAGATATTGAGCATGAAAAAACACTGTATATTGTGTGGGAATAAGCTGTGTATGTGTATATATACACTCGCTCAATGATTATTTGTGTGTTCCACATCACCACGATCATCATGTCTTGGATGATGAACATGGTGTGTGTGTGAAACGACAACAACAATGATATTTGTTCTCTCTTTGTTGTTCATTCTCGTTCTGCTGTCCATCCCTTGATTAATGACCGTTCATGGGTCAAGTTTGATATTCAACACTGACTTTTATTTCTCTTCTCCTCTTATCTAACAAAGACGCTGGAATATTCTTCCAGATTTTGGTCCACAAGTAATCAAGAGCTGATCAATCCTTGATCCTTTCTCTCTCTCTTTTTTCTCTCTTTCTGTTTCCATTTTCATCTTGAGAGGAAATAGTCTATAACCTATTCATCCACTCCTAGACAGCACGTCCATGACAGATGTAATCAATAGGGTCAAGAGCAACTTGTATTGGAAAGAAAAGAGAAGAGAGACCAAGATAGACCAAGAGAGAGAAAAAAAGAGCGGGAAAAAAACGCAGAGAGAAAAAATCTCAAAGAAGAGGAAATAAAGCCATAGATATGCTTTTGTGCTCAATTCATCTTGTATAGCACACATATATACACCACTTTACTCGATACCATGAAGATGGAGTAAAGAAAGTTGGGTATATATACACCATCACATGGATTCCTCATACATCTCATCATCATAGCCACTTCTTATCGTTTTTTTCTTTTTTTTTCCTTCTCTTAGTGAACATGAAGAGAAAGAAGAAGAAGAAAATCCAAGCTTCATCAATCGGAGCAAAGAATGATTACTTTCGTTTATCGAAAAAGGTTCCTGTTGCATTTCGATTTTGTCCAAGTTTTGCCAACAAGCAAGTTACATGAAAACAAATTCCAACTCAAGATCAGATGAATGAAGCTCAAGCCATGCAGAGAAAGAGAGAAAAGAGAGGCGCAAAGATGAAGAGGACAAGAAAAATTCCTAAAATATTTCATATCAAAAACAACTTCTTCATATCATGTTGCCTTCATAAGGCTTTCATTTTCTATGAGTGCATGAAGGTTTATTCTTCTCCTTATACACTACCAGCACTACTGATTTTGACAAGAGGCAAATCAAAGAAAGAGAAGGAATAATATGAGATGAGAGGAAGAATTTTGTGGAAGAATATAATGGAAAGAAGAGAGTTGAAAAAGTGAGAGAGTGGAGAAAAAACCTCAAAGTATTGCTCATTTAGCATAAAAATTCTATGTGAAATTTTGTGCTCTCTATCTATTTCTCTTGGATCCTTGTTCTATTCTATCCTCTTGGAAAAAGGAATGATCTCTCTCGAGTGTAGAGAGAGGGAGAGAGTGAAGTTCTCAGTCTTCACTTCGATCATCTTCTCATGGTTGCCCTCATCACTTGACCTGGTTTGCTGAGCTCTGACAATTTCTTCAACTGAATTTTGAATCCAAGCTTATTACTGTTCCAGTAGCAGTTGCGAGAAAAGTGGATGTGAAGAGAGAGAGAAAAAAGAGACTGGTAAAGGCTATCATTTGGATGGTCAAAACTTCTCACATCAATTCCATTTTCACAGTTTCTTAGGTTCGAGACCTCCACTTGATTTGATGTCGTTAGCTTTCATCAAACCGGAAAAAAAGAGAAAATGATATTCCTCAAGAACACTGTTTTCGTCTTGATCATATAATTTGAGACATACATATATATACTGATCCTTTTACTGATTTCACTTCCTCTTGTTCTTTTCTCTCTCTTTCTTTCTCTCTCTTTTCTCTTACCAGTTTACTGTAAAATTTGAATTCTTTGCGTGTTTCGAGAAAAAGTGATGCGAATAGAACAAGATAGTGGGTACTTCTTGTGTGTGTCATAAAATTGATAGAGACAATGAGATTTACAGGAAATCAAGCAGAGCTATTCAATTGGTTTCACTCTTATTCCTCTGGAACGGCTTCCTTTTCATGTCTTCTTCGTCGTCAACATTATCACCACTAACCGATCTCATCATTCTCTCTCTCTCTCTCTCTCTCTCTCTCTCTCTCTCTCTCTCTCTCTCTCTCTCTCTCTCTCTGGCAATTTTTCCCTATTCAGTATGTGGGTAGTGAAAATAAGGCGGAAGAAAAAAAAGAACAGTCCATAGGAATGATGGTGGAGAGAGAATGATAAAGTTCCTAGTATAGAGAATCGACTTGTGTGTATGTGTCTTGGTGAGTTATCATTTTGAGGTGGAAATCTTTCTCTCTCTCTTTCTCTCTCTTTGTTCAACCAATCTATCTCATTTCTCCTCTCTTTCGCCCTGCTATCATCCTACTTTCACCTTTTTTCTCTTCTATCCTCTCTTTGACGAGGCCTTTCTTTTTCACTGAACCTCAATTTGAACACTAAATTGAACACTTTGAAGACATCGTAAGATATCATCATTGCTTCATCCGATAGAACAGGAAGAGAGAGAAAGAGAGGTAAAACCCTGTATTCTGGTTTGCTAGAAGAGAGAAAGAGAATGAAAACATCTATTTTCACACATGGATCCCAGCTTTTTTACATCATAACCACCCTTATTACTCATCTATTCTGTGAAATTTTTCTCTTCTCCTTCCATTTTGCTAGTTCGATTTCTGCCCATCAAGGACCATTGCTTTCGAGAATTTTTGGTTTGAAAATCGTTGAACTCGCTCAGAATCTCCGTATACGTGTAAGTATGTACATGAGTATAATGGAAACTTGACTCCAATAGTGAACGAGAATATTAACGCAATCAAGAATGATGATGAATATGAGTGGCAAAATATTGACCCTACCTCAAAAACTTGATCTCAAAAACATTTTTATGCACTCAAACTGACTACATCCATGTTAATGGATAGATCAGCAAATTATCAATCCATTGGAACTTGTTGGTCTTGCATCAGTTTAATTTTTCTCATCTTCTTTCTCACATACACATGCACACACACACTTAATTCTTTTATCCAGTCAATGGAAATGTTCCACGAAACCTAAGCCTTATCAACATTCTGAAAGTGCTACTCCCTGTAAATTGTGGCCCATGGGAGAGAGAGAGAGAGAGAAATTTTTCATCATTCATCCTACCATAAGCTCTATTCCAAATTATATTGAATGCAAGCTCTCAGAATACTGTGAGAGAGAGAATATCAAGCGAGCAAGTTATCAGGCGTATAAGGATAATGACACGTAAAATGATGAATGAAAAAGAACTCAAAATTCTTCTATCCTTATAATGTATAAGGAATCATCATCAGAAGAAGAAGAGTAAAAAACCTTACCGATCACAGATAATTTTGTGGAATAGTGTTGAGTACGATCATTTTTGTAGTCAACTCGACACCTATAGTCACCTTCATCACTCTCTCGAATCGGATCGATGACAAGTTTCGGTGGAAGAGTGGAAGGGTTGAGATAAAATCGTTGGTCGATGGATGTGTGTTTTGAAAGAGTTAATGTGGACGTTCGAGAGTCAACCGAATAGATCGGTATTCCCTGAGAGCCTTTGTACCATAGAATCAATGATACGATTGAGTCTCCCCATAGACTTGTGTTACACTCGAGAGCCACACTTTTACCTACGATGCCCACATATTCGCCTGCAAAATAAGTCAAAACAATCGATATAATGATGAGTTGGACAATCACAAAAGCGTATGGGAAAAGTAATATTTATGCTGGGAGAAAATGGTGGACTTTTGGGTTGGCCCAGAAACCAATTCTATCATGATGAGTGAAATATTTTTCATAAATATCTGAGAGAGAGATCAGAAATAAGTAAGGGATCCCTGGGAATTCAATTTCTCTTGATAATTTATTGACTCTTCTTCTGTTGTTCATGATTCGAATGAAATGAGCTTCAAATACCCAAGATCCCACTGAATTCACCGAAAAGTCTCGTTACATGTCCACTATACTTTTATCGATGATCATGATTGGCTATTAGAAGTAATACTTACTTAATGTTCTGGTTGTATCGCTAATCAGATGAACCAGAATGAGAGTTAACTCAATCCTCATTTCGCGCCAATCGAGCACATTTTATCCCAAACCTAAATTATGGGTAGAGAGAGAGAGAGAGAAAGAGAGAAGAAAAAAGATAAAACATGTTAAAATTTGATTGAAATTTAACGTTTTGATCGTTCAAATGAAGAGAGAAATATCTAGTAGTCGAGAATTCAACATTCAGATTCATTCCAAACCATCTTTCATCATTACTGTTCCCTTTTCTAGATGCTATGATGGAATAACTTTACAGTTTGAACAACTAAAAGCCTGGAAAAGTTGAGAAGTTAGAGAAATAAAGTACAAATTGCTAGAATTCAAAAGCATTTATTGTCGTTTTGAGACGAAAAATGGTTACAGACAAATTTTATTTGAGACATTTTGTAATAGTACTCATACTCAACTAAAGGGAATACATTTCACAACGCCTATGATACGGAGCACAATGGAAAAGTCGAGTGACTGTATGTATTCCAGTACACCTTAAATGTCTTTATCATTTTCTTCGAATCTTGCAGAATGTTCATTTTCTCTCAGAGAATCATAAATCGAATTAAATCCAGCCATTGTGAAAAAGTGAACATTGAAGATTTATGTATCTAAATTTATCAATGAATGAACTCAGGTTTTCCTTGCAAAACCTCATCCAGATAGAATCGCATAATAGACAGAAAGAGAGGAAGAGAGAGAGAGATAACTTAATATTGAAACAACTCAACATCATGTATGTGAATGTTAGGTAGCAGTGTAAATTTGAATAGAGTAATGATCTGAAGAATAAGAATTCTGAAGAACATAGATTCACTAGTACAGCTATTTTCACTCTATTTGAGTCACTTTTTTTGGCTGATGGGCTCAATTTACTCTGCTTTTATCCAGCCATTCTTTGTGTTGAACCTAATTTTGGACATTATTTGCCTTTTTCATGAATGTTTTTACATTGTTTATCACAAACTTTGATCCGAATGAAGCTCTTGTTCTGGAAAAATTCTTTCTTCATTCATATACAAACAAACACACACATGTACATGTACTAGTACAAAAATCAATTCAAGTCATCTTACTCAAAAATGTGAACTCAAGCAAACTTCATTAAAAGAAGAGGTCCACAGAATGTGGAAGGAATTCACGAACGAAGGTAATAACTGGAAAGCTCTTCTCGTGCCTCATTTCATCAGAACATAGAGGAAAAGAGGGGAAGAAATACCTAGCAAGGAATTCAAGAATCGCAAATTAGGAACTAGAAGGAGAGAGAGAAAGAGAAAAAAATTGTTCTCAAAATTTACTAGGCTATGAGAAAACCTGAGTCATAGAGAACAGATGATTATATACGAGATAATAGATCCAGTAAGGTTTGAAGCTTAGTGAGCGAAATTCTCTTATTTATCCTCTCCAAAGAACAAGGTATTGGAAGGTATTTTCATCAAAGAAGAGCCACAAATATGAGGAAAGATTTTTCTTAAGACTATCATGTGATGTTACTAGGAGAGAATACTCCTCGTATTCTTCTTCTACTCGTGATAAGACATCAGTCAAAATATTGAGTAAGAGAATTTCCCAAAAGAATTCCACATAAACTGGAAAGAGCTCGTAAAAATCGTGTGACAGAATGAATGTTGACTGATTGACAATTCCTTTGCCTGGAAGATTCTCTCATTTTACTACATTTTGTTCAATTTGAATTCTTTCCTCTGAGAAGTAACACATACACACTCTTCTACTCTCTTTTGTAGAAGTCAAAATTTTCACCCTTCTACATCACCCTTCAGCATCTTATTCTTTTGTCTCCCCTTCTTATTAACCATTGTTTTTCCACTCCTGTGTGTATATCTGCATGTGTATGTTTTTCACACTCCAAAACTATGGACAAGTCACCACCCTGGTGGTTTCAGGGGAACAAAAGATAGGATAGAAAAGAATATATAGTCAAAGAAAACAAGTGAAAGTTTGTCAAGAGGAAACTTGGAATAGGAAGAGAGGGAGAGAGAGAGGAATAGAGTTCAGGGAATAAAGAGAGAAAGGGAGAACCACATTCCATTGAGATTTATCAACATCAGCATTTTAATTACGCTGAGGTTAACATTCATGAGAATTCCAGACAAATGATTTCTACTGACTTTTCTTTTCTCTCTCTCTTTCTCTCTTTTGCATATACACCAAGACAAACATAACATACACACATAGACATTTATGCTTGCAGGCTTATATTCTCTACATCAAGAGAAAGACATACTATCCATTGATGCAGATACACTAACTAAATTTCCTCAGGGACCAGGACCAGAGAGACAGGATGCCTTGGATGGCAGGAAGACGTAAAAAGAATCTAAGTAAAACGAAATTAAAGGCCAGCTGAAAAAAAATAATGGAAGAGATGCTTATCGATAGCGTTTCAAAGTAAGCCCATGTGTCTGGGTAGTTATCTTCATGAATTACAAGTGATCCCACTTTTCTATCGTAAGTGTGTCTATGTTTAGTTGATTTATTTATTTATTTTTTTCTTTTCTCCTCTGATTCTACTTTACGGAACTCTGATGCACATGTATACGTCGCACAGTTCACCGAAAAAAACCGATTGATCTTGGAAGATATGCCTTCTATTCAAATGATAAAGAGTATATGGTTAATAGACTGTTTTTTTTTATTATCATTCAATCTGGGACCAATATTTATTACTTCAAGTCTGACATATATACACACATATGATCTCTCATGAAACGATCAGAGTGTCGCATATTTGGCATCAAAGTCAATAGCCTCTTCATCTCTCTCTCTCTCTCTCTCTCTCTCTTTCTCTTTGTGCTTAGAACATCTCATGTTTACATCATCTCAAGTCCATTTATATATACACTCTCTCATGTTCCCTAAGTAGCATTCTTCGTTCACATCATTCCTCACATACTATTCAGCTTCTTGCAGCTTATTTCTTTTACCATCTCTTCACCCAGTGATGATGAAAGAAACGATATGTGTATCAGAATAGCAACAACGTCATTTGGAATAATTTTTGCTCCACCCGCGAACGCCTTTTCTCTACACTTTTACCATGGGCCAGCCTCTTCGGACAGAAGGGCGAATATACAGAAAATAGAGAGAAAGAGAAGAAGAACCCTTCGAGAGACAAGGCTCATGGATACAGGGGAGATAGAGATAGAGAGAGAGAGAGAGAGAGAGAGAGAGAGAGAGAGAGTCAAAATTTGACTCATGAAATAGAAGAAGGATTGAAGACGTGATGAGGGATGGAGCAAAGGAGAGAAGAAGAGAGAACACATAGACCAAGATCATCAACGAAATCTCATTCTCGAAGTCAACAAGCCCAATCGATTATCACCAGTATCCAATATGAGAAGCTTCCACACACTTAGAGCTTAGCTATATTTCCCCACCCGATCTATTCCTAACGACACCCTGTAGAATAACGATGATTGCCCACAAGCCCTGAAAAACCTTTCCCTAGCATTTGTATGAGTCCCATACTTATACACATACACACACATACACACAATCTACTTTACCCGAAAAAAGATTGAATTAGCTTAGCATTTTATCTGCTGATCGATAATCAACTGTTTCAATGTCCCTTATTTCTCTTTTCCACACTCTTTCTCTCTCTCTCTCTCTCTCTCTCTCTCTCTCTCTCTCTCTCTCTCTCTCTCTCTCTCTCTTTCTTTCCATGTCTTTCTATCTCATGCCTATTTCTTCCTCCTTTTTTCCGACCATATTCTGACTTGGAAAAGAGAGGATTTAGGGAAAGGTCCAACTGGGTTCACATAATATCAAGGAGGAGGAAAGATTTTGATTGCAAAAAGTTCCATAAATCCTCCTCAATTGTTCCTTATTCTAATGGATATTGTGTGCATAAGCAACACTCGGAAGAAAGAGTGCATTTCTCCTTAATCTCGGTGCAAATAATGGTTCTAAGGAACTTGGATAATGCTAGATCAATAGCTGAAGTAGTTTTTGCACCCTTTTCTTTCTTTCTTTCTCTCTCTCTCTCTCTCTCTCTCTCTCTCTCTCTCTCTCTCTCTCTTTCTTTCTTTCTTTCTTTCTCCCATCAAGTGCTCAAATATTGCTGAAAGAAGTGATCCTTAAACGGTCATCATCATGCAAGGTGCTGAGAGTTTTTATGATCTCATTATTTATTCATTATTCATTATATTCCATAATCTGATGGATAACAAAAAAAAGTATGGCTTCGTTTTCTCGTTAGCGCATCACAATTGAGATTTGATGTGTACTGAAAGTGTCAAAAATGATGGACCATAAAAATTTTTTCTCACATCACTATTCTTTTAAGCTTTTCAAGGTAATATATATCTCTCAAATCACTTTGGAAAAACTTTGCTGACCACACTGATTAACCATGAAAATATGTCAAATCACTTTTATCATTTGGATTTCAATTTTCCGGAGTTTTTCTGACAATATACACCTCGAACTTGTTATGACCATGTGATTTTTATCCCTATTTTTTCCAACATTTCCCTATAATTGGCTATTGGCTTCCTTGTATCATCGATCGAATACAAATATATAGAACACACATTGCTTCTGAAGGTGTTTCGAAATCTTGTCCACAATGTTCCATCAACTGGTGGTTTCTATAACAAGATCCAGTCATGAGGACTCCTTCAGACTGTATTCCCCATTCTAAGATATGGTATATACAAGGTGCAAAGGATCGCAAGGGATTTAAAATAACATGTCATGTTTTGTGCCTTACGAATTTCACTTGTGAATGACATCAGATTTGTAGTTGTTGTTACTATTTTTTGAGGCAAAGTTCTCAGTGAAAGAAAGAATATTCTCTTCTCTTCTCTGCCATGGATCACTAGCTGTACTTGATTGGAACGCATGTATTGGTAAATCATCTTAGATCGCAAAGAAATGAAGGTAGTAAAGAAAATTTCTCTAGAAGTTCACTACAACATTCCAACATTTTTTGCCATGTATTTTTGACCTTTGACACCAGAAGTGATGGAAGAATTTCTTTTTCTCTCTCTCTCTCTCCCTCTCTTTCTCTCTTCCTCAATTAGCAGATCATTGAGGAAACAGAGACAATTGAAATGCACACAAAATAGTAGTCAAATGGCATGTCAAGAAGAATGGACAAATTAATGATCCTTCGCCATAAAGACAAAGAAATCAAGGAATTTTTCACAATCATTCGGGTTTATTGCTAACGGCAAAAATAGTCAACCAAGTTAACAAGCTCTCTTTCTCTTTCTTTCGATCTTTTCATTCCTTATACAAGTGTATATATATTTTTCTACCTCACACACTTGTCATATAAAATATTATATACCGTAGGTCTTGCATGATGCTAAACTCATGGCAACTGTCGATCTTGAAAGGGCAAGCATTCAATGTTCTTCATGGTGCAAAATAAATATATCTTCCACTCTTCATATATATAAATGAAACATCGAAAAGAAGCTGCAAAATGTACACTCATACTTGTCTACATCATCTCATAGCCGATGGGCTTGATTGTTGAGTGAGCAATTCTTGGTAAGATCCTAATTTGCTTTCGTATATATCTTTATATTGGCTATCCAAGATTTTCTCTCTTGCTTGCTTACTGTCCCCGTAATAATGAGTACTTGAATCAGGTAACTTGTATAGGTAAAAGTGTACCAAAGAGAATGAAGGTCACATAGAGCAATAGAAACCGATCAAAGACTGAATGAATGCTTTGCAAATGTCCAGTATTTAGTAAGAAACTAATGATACTTGGTGTTCAGGCTTACACCTTGCCCAAAATGGAAGCGAAATCAAATCATCCGAAAATGGTTGACACTCATGTGTTCTTTCTTCCGTATTCCTTACTCTCTCTCTCTCTCTCTCTCTCTCTCTCTCAGCTTCAAATCTTCCCAAATAATAGCTTAACCCATGGTCTTTCAGTGATCATAATGAAAGCTAAATTTCCTATCCAATGTCAATGGTGTAGGAGTAAGTTGAGGTGCTCCATACTCAACAGCGTATATATATGTATTCACATCATAGGAGTAGATATT
>QZCP01000165.1:0-90870 GCA_003956705.1 Brevipalpus yothersi
GACCATTGTCCTTTCAATGGAAGAAATAAGTGAGAAACAATTTATCCTTACTGGATACTTGGAATATTTGCTGAAAAATCTCAATGAACAACGAAATGAATCCAATGGAAATAGCTATGAGACTGTAAACAGAACTCCATTGATCAAGATCATAACTCTATCTGACCCATCTCAAAGAGGATCACAGCTCTCAATTGAAATCTTCGTCTCGTTGGCAAAAGTTCAACAATCTCTGCAAAGAAAAGGAATAGTGGTTTGTTTTGAATTGATTTGAGATGCTCAAAATTCTATATGAATTATTTTCTACTATTCTCTCTCCCCGTTTTCTAATCAAGTGTGGTATCCGCTTACCCAATGCAATGCGTGTTACTCCAGTGCCACTTTACAATTCATTCCTCGATGTATTCAAGTTCGTCGAGAATATGGAGCAAATCTTGGATGATTCCACCCGGTCGTTTGGTCCAAGCCATGGAACCATGAGCCCAGCAACAGGTGATGATGTTTTCCCAATAAAAACTGTTTGACGAGCGGAAAGGCTCAAATTATCTGATCACCTATGATGTAATATGAAGAGTGGAAAAATTCCATTAACATCTACTGACTTCGGAAGAAACTCCCAAGGCTATTAATGGGCAATTTCGTCGAGGTCTACACAACTTCTAGTATGAAATATCTATAAAATAGCTCGGTCCATTGGACTATCCATGTGCCTAAGTATATTTGATTAGACTCATTATCAGAAAGCTCAATTAATGGGTAATTTTTCTAGGTTAGATAAATTTTCTCTGGACTTGGAAGTTTCAAATGATATTTCTAGTATATGAAAAGAGCTCTCATCAAAAATAATATTATATACAATGAGCATCACTGATAATTCACTGGCTTGAAAATTCACTCCTCTCTGACTCATTGACCAATTTTCGGTGAACTCAACTCCATACTGAATCATTTGGGATTGTCAGGAAACGAGCAATAGTCAGACTTCTTGGTGGATATTGATCATTAATGATTGCATTGAGCATTGAATGATAGAGAGAAAGGAGATAATTCCATCAGCTCATTAGACTTTTCTTTGCCATCAATTAGAAAGAAGAATGATAATTGTTCAATGGAAATATATTCATGAACGATGAAAATACCAAAACTTTGCACTGATATGCAATCCTAGATCACTCTTCAGAGAACATGATCGATCGCTCCGATTCTAAACGTGCTGAGAAATGTCATGAAAAAGCCGCAAGAAGTGACAGTTCTGAATTCATCGGAACATCAACAGCATAATTGGGCCAAATAATTCAAATCACAAAGATTCTGATCACGGGGCCTTAGGGAAAAAACTAAGAGCTTTCCAGCAATTGCTCAGTCTACAACTGAGAAGGTAAGGCCTGAAAAGACTTGAAAAGCCAAAATGCCATCGATTGATCAAAATGATGAAAGAAAAGGGACGTCGCTTATCATGACCTCATATTGAGAAGTGGAATGAGATCAGTTAGAAAAATCCATGACGGTCATATTCCATATATTTATGGAATTCAGGAAATTGGTCTACATCGAGAATTATCAGATGATTTGCTGATCTGGAAGAAAAATGGGCCAAAGTATGTGATTGTTGAACTTCGTGACAAGAGAGTATCGAATTTTTGAATAATATAGCGAAATACACTATCTTGAGCCCATAGGTTATCTTCCTAATAACAGTGTAGAAGGAGTGAAAATTCAGGGCAAACTTTTCCCCAAGTTGAGCGACCAAGTCAAAACCAATTGATCATCTGATTATGATAAAGTGATTTTTCGTTCACGTTGTGATGGATACCAGTAATATGTTGTACTTCATCTATCAGGCTCTTCCACCAGTTTTTCGTCGTTGATATTGTGGTCAAGAATTATCACCTCAATTTTTGAACACCTATTAGATGGCCGAAAATTATTAAAAAATACTAGTTAGTTGCCAATACTCTAGCAAGTACTCTGAGAAATACCTTGGTACTCTAAAGTACTCTATTTAGGTGACAGAGTACTGCATAAAAAGAGCTCTCTTGTGGACTACTCTTTGAATACTAAACAGTCTTTACTGGAAATGATGAAAGGAATAGCAAAGCTACCTGATGAAATGAACAGTATCTATCCATACAGCATGATAATCGATAAGTTTGAACTTCAAAAGAGAGGCTCAACCAGAGTCAGTAGCTGTTGGCTCAACTTTTGACGCGCCAAAAAATCTTGGAATCGTTTCCATTGATCACTGCTTTGATCACGTGTTTTTAAAGTTGGTTCAACAATCGGTTCGGTATAAAAGACCAAAACCAAAAAAACCAAAACTTGTCATTTGACATAGATATGGGCCAGGAAGACTCAGTTTCTCGTATTTTGGTTCAGAATGTGAGAACTAAAGTTTTCTCATGAGCGGAATTTCATTTCATACTCAAATCAAGTAGAAATTATGTAACGAATACGACCGAGCCTAGCCAAGCCTAAACTAACCTAAACTAAACTGATCTAGATAGCGCTGCAAAAGTGTAGAGGGCACTAGCATACAAAATAAGCTACCTATTATTAAAGGTTGTAGCCTATCTAGGTTGCTACTTTATTGGTGACGCCACTCTCTACGCTAGAGTACTGTTGACTAGCAGCCACTCCATAGAACACCGCCCTCTGGTTTATTTTGGTTTTTTGTTTTCAATTTTCGTCTTTTATACTGAGCCTTAACAATCAGGAGTGGAGGAAATCCTGAAGGGGATAGATTGCCACTCCTGTTTGTATCCACAACCGAAATTGATTTGAATAAACAACATCAACATGGTTAATCAATGTATAAGGATGACCAGGAAATCTCAACCATTATCCGAATATATTATTTCCCGAAACACAACTTATCGAACTATTATAATGATATTCTCCGTAAACAAGTAGCACCCCAAAAATGAGTACTCAAAAATGAGTACTCTTTTCGGTGAACGAATTTATTATTCCAATCGTGCGATTATGATGAATGGTTCATGGAAACTTCCGGAAACAATTATATATCCTAAGCTTATCAATATGAAAGATATTATTAACTAATATACGTGTATTTGCTGGAATACACTATTTAATAAGATACAAGCATTTAATATCCAAGAGTTGTTATCGACACTCGATACTGATTAAATCAATTCTGACATTCATCTCTCTGAGTTATACACTTGTTCTGAAAATTCATTCCTACACAAACCTTACAAATGTAATTGTTTCCTTCATGCTTTAATTGAGTTGTTTGACTATTCAATACATTAATGATCAGATGCTACTCTTTTTCTTACATGTTGGTGATTTTGCAAGTGAAAAAATTCTCTTATCTGGTTTTCAAGACATAATTTCCTGAGCTTTTGCTGTCTTCTCTTTCTTATGTTTGAACTCTATTCTGATTATTCTGATCATGAATTCTTGGTTAGCCAAATAGTTTGTGAGCTTATCCAGGTAAGTGTCCACTAGCAAAGTGGCCATCAATATTAATCATCTGTATTAGTGTGCATATACATGTATGTGTGTATTGTTATTCACAAGTCATTGCTTTCTCTCTATTTCCAGGCTGATCAACATGTAGTGGTGATTACTTTTGCTACTCGACTCAATCATAGTGACTATACTCATCTCATGATGATCATAACGATTAAAGTTAAACCACTGAAAAAGAGTTTTGATCATGTTCTGGGCTCATGTGCATATCAATGGGCTCACTCAAAGAGTAGTGACTCACACTGTACAGATTTCCCTCTTCAATCGATCGTTTTTGAGGGCCTGTTTGTTAAGCTCTGAATCTCACAAAGATTATCTTGTTATGTCTCATGGTCCCAAGCAACCAAGAATAAAGTTGGTGATCACTTCGCATCATTGGAATAGATCTCAATGAATATGATGAACTATCTACTTCTGATTGGGTCGAAGAAATTTTTGGAAGAAAATGATATGATCATCACACTGTCAACATGTAATTTGTCAACTCATTAGCATCAGTTCCCACCGAGTCGTCATTACTAAGAACAGATGGGAAATGCCATCAATGAATATGTGATCAACCAATTCAGGGTGAATAAAGATTCACTGGATCAGAGAAGATGGTAACAAAGATCAAGAATTGAAATTATGACGGAAATCTAATATCATTGGAATTCTTGTCTGATTATTTGAATTTTCAGTCAGGTGAGCTGTCTTATTGAAAAATAATTGAAATTTTTGCGAGAAAAAACATTGTTTAATACCGGTTTTTCTTGTCAACGGACTCCTGCTTCCTCTTTAACATTCCGCAAGAAGTAAAAAAGCTCATTCTTTCGGTGTTAATATGATCATTCTGATGTTTCGAAAGTCTAGACTTCAGTTCGACTTTGTTTCTGGCAATCACTAGCTGATGAAGAAAACTTTTCTATCATTTGAGTAGATCAGCCACAAAAAAAATTTCGTCTCAGTTTTTAAACATGAGCCATACTTGTCCTCTCATCACAGAGCTACTCATATCATTGACATCTGCCAAGAAACGTTTTGATGAATTCAGTCGATCTGTTATAAATACTTGAAGATCACTTGAGAACTCTCACGAACTCTCGTAACGTCGAAAGATCTGACTCATTCATTGGGAGCTTCTCAAGTTCAGCCAAAGCGACTCAAGATTTGTCACATGCTTCAAGAAAGTTCAACAATTAATTAGTTTTAAGTCCTTGGAAAACTTTTCTCTGGGTCTTGCAACATGTAATTATGAACATTTTTCTAGCATCCTTGATACTCAATAGTTTTTCTCATCTTCTATTCAATTATTATCAACAGTTTTTATTTTTTTCTCAGTTAAATTTGAGTATCACATACATTTTCTCGGATCATCAATTCATAAATATTTGCCCCCAGCCATTTTCAGCAAGCACTTGAATGCAATGGAGCTTACTGTCTTTTTAGATTGGCTGAACAATCACAACGAATATGATGTAATGCAATCTTGGTATCATGCCACCACTTTTCCCATCAATGCTCAGGAGACACCAATCAACTTTGGTGTGACTGTTCTTGGACCCTGATGAATCAATCGATTTAGCACCGCTCCTGTAACAACGCAAAACGTAGTGTGAATTGGAAACCAAATTATATCAGCACTACTAGTTTTCTGTGAATATGCTAGTGGCTCTCTTTGTTACATTACTATAGAATTTTTAGGAGAACAGCACAGAAGTGATGCTGAATGAATTTACAATCGTCAAGTGGGACCCATGGTTTACTCAAAGATTTCCAGGATGAGTGCAGAATTTCTGTGAATTGGGCGAGTTCCAAATGTGAAGTGGTTCAGTTGACGAGATAAAACAAAAATACATACAAATATCCATATGCAGATGATATCTCTTTGGATTACCGAGCATGATACTGGCGAAAAAAACATTATCTCCCCCCAAATGACATGATTATGATAGCTTTGAATGGATAGTTTTCAAGTTGATTGGCACAGGAAGGCTGTTTAGATAATTCTCAATGCAAGTTATAATAGCGTATGGTGAAGCTAGAAAAGCTTCGGAAGGGAAACTTAAGAGTTAATCTTGATTGAACACAATTGTATCATCATGTTATCAGCATGGTTGTCGCACAAACCATGTTTGGAGATTTATATGATATGAATACTGGATAGAGGGTGTTAATGATTGTTCTGAAATTTCTTTATATGAGAGAAATGATCAAAAAGCATTTATATTCACAAACCTTAAAATCTTCCAACATGTTCTTCATACTGATGCTCGGTCTTCTGTCAACTTCTTGCAATGGCAAAGAAGCTCTCCCTTCTAATTTTGACCCTCTCTCAGATGAATTGATCAACTACATAAATAGTAGGAACCTTACATGGAAGGTAAGAATTCATCTCATTCTCTACACCCTAAATCTATATGATCTTGCAATTTTCCAGGCTGCTCGAAACTTCGAGCCATCTCAACTGAGTTACGTTAAGAGTTTGTTGGGTGTGAAACGTGACAACTCCTTTGCTCAATTGCCGCGGAAAAAGATTGAAATTTCTTCCGATATTCCTGATACTTTTGATGCTCGCCAAAAGTGGCCCAATTGTTCATCTATCAGTTTAATTCATGACCAATCAAACTGTCATGCAAGTTATGCTTTCGCTGTCGTCGAAGCTCTATCTGATCGAATATGTATATACACGAAAGGTGAAACTCAAGTAAACATTTCTGCTGAAGATGTGGTATGTATGATATCTGGAGTCTGATTTGAAGAGGTACTCAAACGTTCATTCGCTTTTAGATTTCGTGCTGCTCATACTGTGGAGATGGATGCAATGGGGGATATCCCTTTAAAGTTTACATACGCTGGCTAGCTGAAGGAATCGTCACAGGAGATGACTACAATGGAGGTGGATGTCGTCCATACTCGATTAAGCCAGATCATCACAGTAATAAGACTGCTGTCACTCCTCGATGTGTTAAAAAATGCCAGCCATGTTATCCCAAGTCTTACAAGGAAGATCTTCATTTCGGCGATGATGCCTGTCCTCTTTTCCCTGACCAAAAACAGATTCAAACTGAACTCATGCATGGCCCTGTTACTGCTGAGTTTCTTGTTTTTTCTGATTTTCTCTCTTATAAATCAGGTAAGACATTCTTGATGGGAAAATAAATATATCGCTTATGATGTTGGAAAAATGTTCACTTCTAGGTGTCTACAAACGGATGAGTGATGACTTTTTGGGCATCCATGCAGTCAAAATTATTGGATGGGGAACTGAGAATGGAACTGACTACTGGTTCGTTTGCTCTGAATATTATATGATCTATACATGAGAATCTCAAATATTCCAAAATTTTCTTTACTCATAGGCTAGCTGCTAATTCTTGGGGTACTGAGTGGGGTCATAATGGTGAGTTGAACGATCAAATGGATAAGCAGCTCAATTGATCAATGTAGTGATTGATTCATTTCTCATTGATAGGACTGTTCAAAATAGCTCGAGGCATAAATGAATGTGAAATCGAGGATTATGTTTTCATTGGTGATCCTGGACAATGGTAATGAGTTGGCTTCTTCTCCTAATTTGGATATAGGAAACGGAACGATGTTCTTTTTTCTTAGATGCCAATATTATTACTAGATCTAACGATCACATTACACTAAAATAATCCCAAGAACTTGAAACCCGTAGGTTTCCAAATGATTAAGATAATAACCTCTGGTATCTGCCTGATTCAATAAATTTTCTCTCAAATGATGATAAATTCTTCTCACTATTTCTGCTATCGATTTGAACTTATTTCTTTCTTGGATATATTGCGATCAAATGTGGCTCAAGTTGAAGAGCTTTCCACTCACCACAACATGGATTTTAATTTCAACAGCTTGGGTTGTTTTTGATTAGGGATCTGAGCTATCTCGAATGGAATCATCACTGATCATGATGTGAAAATAACTCTGTGAAAAATGACTCCTATCGCACTGAGGTGGGAAAAATCGTCTCTAAATGACTGAAAAGTGCTTTTATTTCGCTTTCCAATTGTCCAACTAGCCAAGACGCAAAGTGATAATTGAACTCAGAAAGCATGTCTTCAATTGTAAGAAGTTTTAATTGGATGTTAACACTTCATGATCTCTTAACTACAATGTAAAATTGTAAAATTTACATAGCAATTTCTTGGTTTACTGGATTTTATAATTGAGTCAATCACGCAATAATCATGGTAATCAAAAAGCTTTATCACTCAATTCTCTTAAAGGAATGATGGGGGATCATTTCTCTGCATGCTCTTTCAAGCTTAAATGAAATTTGAGAACATTCGTTACCCAGATTTCCAAATGATGACCCCTCAGCAATATTGACCAAAGCATCCAGGTACTTAATTGCGTAAGGATGCTTAGATGGCTTGAAACAATAAGAACTGAAAGATCTGATCAGCTTCTCAGCGCATTCCTGATGGCAAATGCTGCTCACTTTCTGATCAAATATTTTCTCAGAGAAGTGGCAATATCCCAAATCACAAAGATATTTCAATACATTTCGAACTGATTGATCCAAAAATTCACGACCTTGATACAGAAGATCGAGTTTTTTTCGAAGCTCAGATCTGTCCTCAGGAGATGCTCGGGCAATTCTTCGCTCCATCAAGTGGAGAGGTTCATAATAACCACATTTTTCGGCTACACACTTTTGGTATGGATTGGATTTTGGTGGTGGATCCACAGAGCCCTGAAAAGCTGATAGAAGCATTTCACCAATACTCAGGTCACCATATTCCTGAACAGTGGAATTCCCAGTTTCACTTTTGACTTTCAAAAATTGCTGCTTTACAGTTTTAGTTCCAAAATCTTTTCCAACATCAGAGTCAAGCAGCCAATTGACACCGAACTGAGTACCAAGACACGTATAGGTGAAAACATTACAAAAACAGAAACAATTGCGCTGCAATGGGCTGGTTGATGTGATTGCGAGGATTGAAATATTATCAGGTAAAAGTCCGTCAAACATTGAGCCGGATCGATCCGCGTCCAGATAGAATAAGAGTTTATTGTACATTTTCCTTTCATGCATTAATTCCAAAGTAGATATCAATGAACTAGCGTAGAGGTCATCATCTGGAAAATACATTCGTCTAGTATAGGCATCAGCAATGAGATAAATGAACACATTGTCATTTGGGCCACTTTCTAAAACTTTCTTGCCTCTCGCTTTCAGCTGAGGATCAGCTAGAAGGATTCCTGTGAAAACCTCAGCTTGCACATCATTTCCTGTGTAGTCTTTGACAACACCAGGATACAAATTGGAACCATTTGGTTGGTTGATCAGTGTTCCCGGGTGAGGATTGCGGGTATCATGAGCGGCATCATCGAAAAGCATGGTGATTATATTTGAAGGTGGAATTCCATGAGCTATCAAATCGTGGTAAGCATGGCACAGGCTTGCTTCTTCAGCATATGATGTTGTATACCCAAAACTTGTGGAAACAAGGACAGCCCAATTTTGGCCATGATTGCTGGTTGAATTGGTAGTTGAAGTGAGTGAGCCACTAATTGAGCAAAAAGGCAGCAAGAAAGATAGAAATGATTTCATGATCACAACGAAGAAGTATTCACTGAAATTATTCACCATGAAAACTAGTAACTTTTATGATAGCTTGAAGCCTATTTATACAAACCAACTCATTCGAAAACTTACATTTTCCTTGGTGATAGTTACTTGATAATCATTTTGCTTTTATTACCTGGATAACATGGAGAAGATAACACTCATCAGTGTCTCTCACCATCAATGCTGTTTGAAAAAAATCCATGCACTACAAATAAGTGATATCAATGAGATAAAGTTCCATTATCAGATACTGAAAATTCTCCCCAAAAAAGGTAATAAACAAAACAATGAATACTGAACTTGTCTTTGCTGAATTTTCTTTTTTCTTTACGCTGAAAGTAGTGATGGGAGAAGTATACTCATATACTCATATACTCGAGTATTTTTGGTGTACTCGATACTCGAGTATCGAGTATTTTCAGGATATGAGTATACTCATGAGTATTTTTTTGAATACTTTTCGATTCTCTTCTCTCCCCCACATAAGAGGCACCACTGCTCCTATGTTAAAGTCACATAGACTTTGCTGCCATCTGTTGACAAAGGGGGTTTTGGGGGGAGAGAATCAGCTGTGAGTATTTTTTCGAGTATTTTTTGAGTATTTTTCTTGTACTCGAGTATACTCGATTACTTTCGGCGTACTCGAGTATATACTCGAGTGAGTATTTTTGATGTACTCGCCCATCACTAGCTGAAAGCCAGCGTCTTGAATTGATCTTTTGAGCAATATATTAACTTGATACGGTAAGAAAAGGCTCTGTGAATAACTGTTATCAATGGATCTCTCTGTAAGAATTTTCTCAGACATACAGAACTTCTTCTTCTTTTTCCCAAATAGTATCACAAGAGCATCTTCAATACGACTTATAAGTAATGAGAATAGGTTTCGGTTCTTCAGGAAGGTATGGGCTGGCAAAATCGGATGATTTTTTGAGTAGCACTTTCAGAGAATGAGTTTATTGGTCATTTAGATAAAATATTCTTTTCATTTTTCCCTCTGGACTTTCAAGGCCTAAAAAATGATTAATTAATTTTGGATGCTCTGAAGAATTTTCCTCGTTGATTTTGTCCGAATTATCAGAAATTGAGACGATTCAATCGCAAATCACGCGGCTCAAAATGTTGAATGTTGGAATTTCTTCCAGAGTATGTGAAAATGATTTTTATTCATTTTATTTCAATTTGAGTGATAGAATTTTTCTATTTGAGCGGATGTATTTTAAGTCTGAATTTGTTCGTGGCAATCACTAGCTAATAAAGGAAACTTCACTATCATCTGAGTATATTAGCGACAAAAACAGATAAATATAGTCCCTTGAACGAGTGTCATTCCTCAAAATTTCACTAGTATTTGATAATCGAAACCTTGCGCAAGATTAACACAGAAAGTTTCTGCCTTGTTTTGTTTTCTCATGTTTTCATTATTAATCCCAAGCATGAAGCCGTTTACAGAGAGATTGGTACAAAAAGCTCACTTGAATAATAATTCTTATCATGACCCCCTGGAGACTGGTCATAAATGATGGCAATAGAGGAAGAAAATGGATATGGAATAGAATCAGATCAATTCTTCAAATCAGATCTATCATTGTTTACATTGATGTCCATTTGGCTTACTTACTTGAACATCATTTAAATTGAAGTCTTTTTTAAGTTAATTTCTCGCAAGCTTTCGAATTTTGTTTACTGAAGATTCTGTCATTCTAATTCGAGTAAATTCATATATCGTCACTTCGAATGTAGAAGTAGAGATAGAGAAGTTCTTCGTTTTTTGGATCATCAGTCCCAAATATGGCTCAGCTGATAGTGAAGATAGAATAAGTTCACTTACCAAGGTAGGGGTTGAATTCAATCATCTCTTACTAGACTTCAAATTGTTATCCAAACAATATACCAAGGTAGGGGAAATTAATGTGACGGTATATTGTTTGGATAACAATTTGAAGTCTAGTAAGAGATGATTGAATTCAACTGCTTATTTTCTTCAAAAAGGTTGAAATTCCTCTTTCAAATTTATTTTGATAATCTGTTGCGATCTATCAGCACTAGGTGGAATTATTTTTCTAATAATTCCACAATGCATTCATTGTATAATTTAGTCTGATTTAATTCTGAATCTAAATAGTGAACGCGGTGACAGTAGATCCAGGAAGTGGGATGATGATTGCCGCCAAAAGTTACATCTATGTGCACATCTCAAAGCCAATACTCTCTCTATCGGAAATGATGAAAGGAAGAGCAAAGCTATCCGATAAAATGAACAATATATCTCCATACAGCTTGATAATCGATAAGTTTTAACTTCAAAAGTGAGGCTCAACCAGAGCCAGTAGCTGTGGGCTTAAATTTTGACGCGCCAAAAAACTTAGAATCGTTTCCATTGATCACTGCTTTGATCACGTGTTTTTAAAGTTGGTTCAACAATCAACATGGTTAATCAATGTAATTATTGTCGTTTTTTTTCATGCTCTAATTGAGTTGTTTGACCATTGGATCGATGAGTGATGTTCCTCTATTTGATACATGTTGGTGATTTTTCTGGAGAAAAAGTTCTCTTATCTGATTGGCAAGATATAATTTATGGCCATCGATAAAATGCCAACATTTTTTTATATCGTGTTCTAGAGGGTCTAGAGAGCCCAATATTGAGGGAAAAATTTATCATGTGACGTTCGGAAGCCAATAGGTGACTATATTACCAATAAATTGAGAAAAAATTAGAACTTTCAATTTTTTAACTTGGAATGAATGGATGAGTCAAACATTGCTTACCTTGATTAGTTCAACTATTAATCATCATCTGAACAATTCTCAGTGTTCAAATATTCTTCTCCTTCTTCACTTTCATTCTCCTCTCTCTCTCTCTCTCTCTCTCTATCTATTTATCTCTCTTGCTCGATATCAATCTATGTTGAAATTTTCGGTCAAATAAGGAAAAAACTTTGTACGAATTTGGGAAAATTATATTGTAAGAAGATTGAAAAATGCTTTACATACAATGACAATAAAGTAATGAAAGGAAGAATGATACAGTAATGGATGGGGAAAATTTAATCATTGATATCGATGGGAACTGGTTTGCATTCCCTACAGATCCAATCTTCCTCTCCTTTGACATCTTTTTTATCCAAATTGATGCAACTGTAATGGAACCATTCGAGGCATTCATCACAACCAATCATCTCTTGTTTCCTGTCATAAGGTTTCCTACATAAACAATATACTCGCTTTGTCTTGAGTCTATCTAAAACCTTCTTTTTCTTCTCCTCTTTGTTGGTTGGGAAGAGTGAAAGATCATTCTTGTCCAGACAATTCTTGAGATGGCTTCTGAGGGTGGAATTATCAAATCTCACTTCACCTGGGCATAGACCAGAGCAGAAAGCTACTGCATTCGCTATCGCGAAGCATCCACAGTTATAATCATCAGACTGGAGAGATGATTCAATGAGTTTGAAATGCAGTTCCTCTCCCACTATACCTCTTGTGATAGCGCTCATCATTGAAGTGAAAGTTGACGAGTTCATCTTTGTGGCGGTGTTGAGAGAGTCATATACATCGAATTGAAGACTATTGACATCATCGCTTGTGACACAGATGAAATGACTATGGAAAAAGAGAATCTGACAGAATTTCCCATAACTTTCACTGAATTTCCGTGAATAATGAGGCACGCGGTGAATCAAGCCATCGATGATACTTAATCCGAAGATCTTTGGATAGATAGACTGGAGCTTCATCATAGCCCAATTCATGATATCACCGGTTAGCCAAGGATATCCGTTGTAGACATTACGCGTGAACAACCTCTTCGCACTACCCCAGATGGTGAAAGGTTCTCTAATCCAAATCTCATCGACAACTTCATTCCCAAAGAGAGATGAGCTCTTAAGTTTGTCATGAGCAAGATAAACCTTCCTACTTCTCAGACTTGGCTTCGCTTGCTGTCGATCAAGTCCTATGGCAGTGAGATCATCCGGTGGTCTACCGACTTTGGTTGGGAGCTCCTCTGGCTCATCAGCAGAAGTTTGATCAGCTCTACTCTTTTTGTCTTCCACTCTGAATCTCTTACGTAGAGGGATTTCATCTGATTGCTTCTCGTTGGTACTAAGTGACTTTGCTTAGTGGCCTGGAAAAATTGAGCGGCAGTCCCCCCCTTTTAGGAAGGGGGGTCCCCCCCTCTATGGTCAGCAAAGCACATGTTATAAATTGTCGCAAATATACTAACCATTAGGTGGCGCGGGATTCTATATCCTTTGGTTGCACACACAACACACACAACACACACACATACACTGTCAGTCCCTTCGGTGGCAAAGTTTTTGTTTTGGAGGTGAATCCGACAAACTTAATCACAATTAATTTTTGATGTTCACTTCAACCCACACCGGAAACATATGATTTAATAGCCCTAGTGTCCCTAGCAGTCCCTATCAGCCACCTAATTGATCTATCAAACGCTAAAATTGATGTTGGCATTTTAGCCATCGCGATAATTTACTGAGCTTTCACTGTTTTCTCTTTCTTATGTTTACGGTCACTTTACTCTGATTGATCATGAATTCTTGATGAACCAAATAAGTTTGTAAGCTTATCCAGGTAAGTGTCCACTAGCAAAGTGGCCATCAATATTAATCATCTATATTAGCATGCATATATGTATGTAATGATCTTCACAAGTCATTTCTCTCTCTCTCTCTTTCTCTCTGTTCCAGGCTGATCAACATAAAGTGGTGATCACTTTTGCTATTCGACTCAATCATATTCACTATACTCATCTCATGGTGATCATAACGATTCATATTGAGCCTCTAAACTACAGTTTTGATCATGTTTTGGACTAATGTGTATATGAACAGGTTTACCAAGAGAGTACTTACCAATTGTTGTACGGATTTTCCTCTTCAATCGATTGTTTTTGTTTTTTTTGAAAGCCTGTTTGTTTGCTCTGAATCTTGCCAAGATTGTCTTGGGACATCTTTGTGTATGTCAATGGTCCTAAGCAACCAGGAATCAAGTTGGTGATCACTTCACATCATTGGAATACACCTCAATGAATATGATAAACTATCAACTTCTGATTGGGTCGAAGAAATTTTTGGAAGAAAATGATATGATCATCACACTGTCAACATGTAATTTGTCAACTCATTAGCATCAGTTCCCACCGAGTCGTCATTACTAAGAACAGATGGGAAATGCCATCAATGAATATGTGATCAACCAATTCAGGGTGAATAAAGATTCACTGGATCAGAGAAGATGGTAACAAAGATCAAGAATTGAAATTATGACGGAAATCTAATATCATTGGAATTCTTGTCTGATTATTTGAATTTTCAGTCAGGTGAGCTGTCTTATTGGAAGATAATTGAAATTTTTTCGAGAAAAAACATTGTTTAATACCGGTTTTTCTTGTCAACAGACTCAATGAATATCAAAGAGTAGTTTAAAATACTCTTTGATGAATATCCTGCTTTCTCTTTAACATTCCGCAAAAAGTGAAAAGCTAATTCTTTTGGTGTGAATATGATCATTCTGATGTTTCCAAAGTCTAAAGACTTCAGCTCGACTGTATTCCCGGAAATCACTAGCTAACGAAGAGAACTTCTCTATCATCTAAGTAGATTAGCCACAAAAACAAACAAATGTCGTTTTAGTTTTCAAACACAGACTATACCTGTCCTCTTATCACGGAGCTACTCATATCATTGACATCTACCAAGAAAAGTTTTGATGAATTCAGTCAATCTGACATAAATACTTGAAGATCTCTTTAAAACTCTCCCGAACGCTCGTAACGTGAAAAGATCTGACTCATTCATTGGGAGCCTCTCAAGTTCAGCCAAAGCGATTCAAGATTTGTCACATGCTTCAAGAAAGTTCAACAATTAATCAGTTTCGAGTCCTTGAAGAACTTTCCTCTGTGTCTTGCTACATGTAATTATGAGAAATTTTCTAGCTTCCTTGGTCCTGAATAGTTTCTCTCATCTTCTATTCAGTTGTTATCACTAGTTAGTCAAACTTGAGTATCACATACATTTCCTGGGATCATCAATCCATGAATATTTGCCCCCAGCCATTTTCAGCTAGCACTTGAATATCATGGAACTTTCTGCCCTTTTGTCGGACGATCAAAACAAATATGATCTGTTACAATCCTGGTATCAAGCCACCACTCTTTCCAACAATACTGAGGACGAATTAACATCGGTGTTACTGTTTTCCCTCCCTTATAAATCAATCGATTTTGCACTGCTCCTGTAACAACGCAAAACAGCGTGACTTGGAAACCAAATTTATGAGAGCATATCCTGGCAAAGTTTGGCTCTAATTGGGCCCAAGATCGTTTCAAGAAAAAGATTATATTAAAAAATTGATTTGAGATCCGCACCTGTACTCATCAGAGAATTGTATCCTCGAATGGATTTCTGGGCTAGCCTAAGGCTTGTATAAAGTTTGATGGGACGGTGCCAGTTTATGTCTGACAACGAATTCGTATTGAATCTTTTGTGATGAATCTGATACAAATCCAACACTGCATTTTCGTTTGATTCATTATTCAGAATCTTTAATAGTGCTTGATGATTAAAATGATCGGAAGTGGATAAATCCAGCGGAGAGCTTGATCCAATCGTTTCTCAGGTTACATTGATAATTATTTTGGGACTAACCATGATTTCATCATCTCTAAGATTGAAAGCAGATGTGCTCATCAGATGGCAAAGGAACTCTAAAGCAATTTTAAGACCGATTATTCTGTACGGGGACTTTTGTATCATTGAGTTGCGAATTTAATTTAATTTAAATATGTGTAAGTTAGTATTTGTTTCGCGTAGGGAGAAAAATTTTCTACTATTACTACTCTTTTGTCACTTTATAACAAGACAATCGAGACAATTTCAATACTTTTAGATTTGATTAACAGTAAATTTCATTTTTCAATCTTAAGATTCGTTACCAAAAGAAGAGTGTGAGCAGTTGTCTCTAGAAGAGTCTTGAGAAGAGAAGGTTGTTAGATAAGAAAAAATTCCATCCTATCTACCGATACTTACCAGAATCATGCTTCTAGATGAGTATGTCAGAAATTGAAAGCATGTAAATTCGATAGGCCTCTGTTCTGTTAGACCCAAAATATTCTCTATCTTCATGGCAAGTTCGGTACTGAATTTTTGCTTGAGAAGCATCTGCCACAATCTTTCGTCTATCCTTTTTCCCTGTTAATTGTGAACATTCTGTTATAACTTATCCAGCAACAGATTGAGATTGTCACCTTACCGAAGATGTGGGCAGCCTTCCGATCAAATTTATGGCTCCAATACCAAGTATCACTCCTCCATAAACGATATTAATTGCCAAAAACTGAGCTCCAGAGGAAGCATTTGAGAATAGAGCAACAAAAACCATAGAAGTTACAAGGGCAAAAGTAGCACAATAAACTGCCCCACACATTATGGACAAAGATTTGTTTGCTTTTTTCGTATCTCCGTAAATATTCATGTGTTCAATTAAAATTTTGAGGGCTTCATTTTCTCTAGTTTCTAGTTCCTCATTTCTCACATTCAATTTGATCAGTTTTTGATTCACTTGATCCAATCGAAATTTAGCGATAGCACAATAGCTAACATACAAAAATTCAGCCACAAAAACGGCTTGAATCATCATAAAATTGGCTACAGTCGATAGTACCCATGATAAAATTCTTAGAAAATTTGAAACTTTATCGTTCTGAATGAGTAATAATGAGAAACTCATCCAAATATTAGGAGGTAAAAGAAAGCAGACCACAGATAATTGTTCAAATATGTAAATAGCGCTAACTGTTTTTCTAAGTTTGATCCATTTTGATGCATCATTTGTCCAGACTTTAGCATTTTGGTCAACAAAATATACATCAATCCAATCGGCATGTGATTCTCTACGATTGATTCCCGAAAATGACCACAGAATTGCTAGACCAGTTAAAAAGGAGGAAAGATAGGCACAGTTACCCAAGATACTAGTATTTCCAAATAAAATACCAACATCACACAAAGTTAATCTGATGATAGGATCATCGGTAAACATCAATAATATGATTCTCAACGTATTTAAGATGATGAAAAAATATGCCAATCTATTCATGATGGCCGATGATCTCTGACTAGGATCTCCCAAAAATCTGCCTGATAGCAATCCCCATCCATGGAGAAATTGCTCAAAATTGAAGTTCAATAATCTCGAAGATCGTTCATCTTTGGTTAGGCCAAAAAAATTTAAAGCTGATCTCAACATTGCCAAATAATTTTTCCAGTTTCATTTAATCAATAGAAATCAGAAAATAAATAACTAATAATGAAGCACAATGTTCAGCTCAGATAGGGGAAGAATTTTTCACGAAGTTCCCTACCTCTGGCAACTCGATTCGAGATCATGACAACGAAGTTAATGGAAATGCTTTTCTTTCCGATTCCAAGTAAGAAATGAGACGTGTGATGTGCGTGTTATCGGAGCATTTTCGACAATTTCACAGCTCATTGATGATAATCAATTTTTCAGCTAATTAGCAAAAGCAATAACCACAGTATGAGTCAAGAAATAATTAGTTGATTGGAAATCTTAGGAAGCAGAGCTTCATGATCAAATTCATCAATCTATAATCTTCATTTTTTCGATTATGAAAATGATTTTCAAAATGTTTTCTAAATCTCATATGAACATAAAATAGCTCCCCTCTTCTTTGAAAATATCTAGTCTACAATAAATTGTAAATTGTGTTTACAGTTTTTCTGCAATGGAAATTTATCGAAGACGCAAGTGAACCATTTGCAAAAATGCATTTCAAGTCAAAGTGTGAAAACATACGAATTCATTATATGCATTTCACCTTTATAGAACTTGCACACGAAACGATATCAAATGGTAGAGAATAGTTGTAAAAGTTCACCAATAATTGCAGGTGGGGTTGAATATCTGTGTCAATACTACACGTATAGAGTTCTGATATACATAAACTTTGCACAGTTTTCGAAAAGAAATCCCCATCATGAATAGACGAAAAGAACATCTATTTTGGGGTCCCAATAACGCACAATGTTAATACAGTGATGACGAATACACCTAACATTAACGGGGCAAGTCACAATCTATCGATAATTTTCCAGCATTTTCTCTTCACTTTTGAACAACTACCGTACAATCGAAGTTGAACACAAAAAAGTTTCATCAAAAAATTCCCTGCAGAATAGAAATGAACTGGAAATTTCAGTAGCATTACGGTTTTCGGTTTTTGAAGCCTAGATTTTCGAAATTCTGAGAATTTTCGGTATTCATTCGATATATCGACGTGTAATTCAGGTGAAACAAAGTATTGGTCATGACAATTGTTAGACTAAAGAAAAAAAGATGAGAATCATAGAATGAATGATAAAATCGGAAAAGATATTTCGAGAGAAGTACTCATTTTCAGTTACGTTTAATCCCATAGTAAAAACCCATAGGCTCCTCATAGGTCTCAAAAGTCAAAATCCTGATGACCAGCGAAATTCTTGGCCCATTTCTATCCTATTCTGAATTTTGAGGCCAAATTTTTTTCTTAATTAACTTCATCTATTGCTCAATCTCAATTGTTATGATTAGAATCGATTCTCTCACATAATCATATTTTTCTAATTGCTCAAACTCCGTCACATTACTTTTCGCCACCTCGGTACACTACTATATCAACTAGCAACCAGCGACTTGAAATGCAACTAATTATTTACATGTATCTCCATGAATCTCGAAAAAAGTATTTCAAATGAATGAAAATTTTTCTGTTTCCCTTCTATCGTACTAAATGAGAGCTGATAAAAGATGAAGAAAGAGATCGCCTTTACCTAATTTAAAACGAAAAGCATGCTATGTGTCTTGATCTCATGAAGATCTCGTATTCGGTTTTTCCTCCAAAATCTAACGACAACCATGTACTGGCCCAGAACTTTCACTAACAAAATCATATTCATGGACACCAGTATTATATCAATTTTCAAAAGGAAATGTAGGATCATACTTCAACAAGTAACTCGAATATTTTTGTTTTTTTCCAATTGTTTATGCACTTTCGAATCAATTTAGGGACAAACACAGCATTGCTAGTTAGATTGAGCCAGTATGCTGAATTGCATACTTCACAATCATGGCCATAATTAGATCACAGTTTCGAGGGCATTTTCAGCGTCTCGGAAGATTTGTCGAAGCATACTCTTGATGTCAGTGGAGTCCTCAGGAATAGCCTCAATCCTTCGCTTGAATTCCGTAGCATATTGTCCGAATTCAGGCCATGCGATTGTCCAATCATCGATTTTCAGCCAGACACCAGCCTTCATCAAGATGGGTACCTGATCATTGGCATCATTGTATCGGTCTTTTTTGACAGTCATCAATGCATCTTCCCACCTGCCTGAGAACCAACTTTGTTATTATAATTGTTTGTTTGAACTAATGATTAATTTCCTAAGCAGTAACATTACCTGCTTCAGCTATGGCAGAAAAAACAATAAGAAAACTCAACAGAGTAAAAGAAATTTTGGTTATCATCTTTTCACCAGAGAAAAATTTCCAACTCATCAATTCAATCAACTGCTGACTGGACGTAATGGCCAAAGCTCACATGCATGATCAGTGATCAACTCAACTGGGGAGATGGATAAGAGAGAAAGAGAAAGAGAAAGAGAAAGAGAAAGAGAAAGAGAAAGAGAAAGAGAAAGAGAAAGAGAAAGAGAAAGAGAAAGAGAAAGAGAAAGAGAAAGAGAAAGAGAAAGAGAGAAAAAGCACACCTTTCTTCTACCATGGTAAGTATTGGATAAAGAATGCAAAGAATGTTTAATTTTTCGAGTAGATTTTTTAATCAGTTATGTGGACAATAAAGTCAGTTGCTCTGGGTTGATATTAATCGATTTGAATTTCGACTCTTTAAATCTTTTCTGAAAATCAGGTATTTTTCTACATTTGAAAGGACAAATTAAGCTGCATCTAAAGATCAGAGGGAAAACTTTGATATGATCGAATCTAATGATTGTAAGGAAAGTAAGGGTCTAACAAGTCTAATAGGTCTTGTAAATGAAAAAAGTTCAGTTTTATTAGAGAAAAATTCATTCGCAATTGGGTGTTGAATAAATAATAATTGTTGATCGCCTGTCATACACTCGTTCTAGATTTCTCAATTCTGAGAAGGAAATCAACTTTTTTCTCTTTCGACTAGTCTATTTACATCTAAAGTATTCATTTAAGCTGTGTTCAGTTGGGAAATTGAATGTCTGTTCGAATTGATGATTTGCTCGAGAAATTCCATGTAAATAGAGGTTCTTTGAAAGGCTGGTCCAGTGATCATTCTAGTCAGGTAGAAAAAAATAGTTTATCACTCAAGAACTCAGTTTATTGTATTTTTTGAGCCATTGATCCAGAGAGTATTTCTACTAGAGCTACTCTTCGCACTGATCCGAAATTCTGTCTGATTCCAACTCTTGATAATTTTGTAGAAGGGCTAGGTCAATTATCAATTGATAATAGGTTAACCTATCAAATCAGAATTTTCAAGAACATCACTGAACACCATTTTCATCGAGTTTGCTTAAGGTTGGCGATGAGTAAAAACATAGAAGCCATCAATTCCAGAGAAGTCTAGTCAGAGAAGAAGAAACAGTGATAAAGAGTGAAGATTTGAGAAATCTTTCATCACAATCACTTACCAATATCATGCCTCTGGAAGAAAAAACCAGGAAATGGAAACAGGTGAATTCAATTGGTCTCTCCTCGGATAAACTTATTATATCGTTCAATTTTAAACTCAAATCTTTTTTGAACGCCATACGAGGTAAAATATGATAAAGTTGCTTGATAATTTTTTTCGCCTAAATCAGAGATAATGTGAGTATGAGATATCGTTCTTAAATGAGATATTAGAAAGCTTACCGTTATGGTGATATACATTCCAGCTAGATTGAATCCTACAATACCCAAACATGTGGTCCCAACAGTTATGCAAATAGCGACAAATTTTGTGCCTGGAGAAACATCAGTATAAAGAGTAGTAAAAAGCATAATTATCGAAAGAGCTGATGCTGAACAATATGATGATCCGACGATTATTGATAAAGATTTGTTAGCATTCATGGTGTCTTTATAAAGGGTCAAATATTTTCGCAATATCGAATTGACCTCTGTTTTACACAATTTTCCATTATCAGTCCTTTCCAATCTCTTCAGAATAAAATTGACCTCCTCTAATCGATATTTGGTAATGAAACAATAGCTATTGACTAGAAAGAGAGATATCTGTACACCTCGAAGAAATAAATAATTGCCTCCTTGAGACATAATCCATATTGGAATTTGTACAAATCTCCAAACTTTGATGCCAGGCACAAACAATAGAGCCAAAATGAGACTTGCTTCACCTGGAATGAATATTCCCAACATTATCAAGGCTTGTGCGATGTAAATAATGTTGACCACTTTTCTTAGACTATTCCAACTCGAGGGATCATGTGTCCAATCATCAATATTTTGATCATCAAAATAAATCTGAATCCAGCTTGAATGTGGCTCTCTTCTATTGATTGCTGAGAATGCCCACAGAATACCAATTTGACCTAAATAACTTGAAACGAAAGCTGCATCACCCAAAACTCTTATATTTCCAAATAAAATTCCTATATCACAAAGTGTCAATCCTAGGGATGGATCACTTATGAGCATTGTGTAAATGATTCTTATCAGATTGAAAATTGCCAGAAAATAGTTCAAAACGTTCATAAATTTGGATGAGTGTTTAGGGATTTTCGTTGAAAAATTTCCATGAAGAAGTCCACAATGATAGAGAACTTTTTCAAAATTGTAGTCTAATAATCTTGAAGATTTTGCTCCATTATCTTTGTTCATAAATTGAGAGGAAGATTCGAACATTGCTCGATCTTTTTATCATGATGTTTCACTACTAATTCCAATATATCAGAGGCTATCACAAGATTAACTTGGATGAACAGTCTATCACCATATTAAAATGAAATGTTACTCTCATCCTCTTCGATGTTGTTTTTCCTTTATTATTTATGAATCTTAGCATGTAAATCTTCGCTCAATATTTTCAAAAAAACATTTCAGTTGTTTTTGAAATACAGTAGTTTCTTTCATGCGTGCCTCTTAATTGCCACCTTCTCCTGATTTCTGATCACTATCAACCATATTCTGATCAATTTGAGGCTCATAAATAGTATTTGAATCGTTATCTGAGAGCTCATGATGAATTATTTATCATAACTGAGCGGGTTCATGCTATAGTATCGATCTTTATGAAAAGATCTCTCCTCTTATTTCTTCAATATCAATTCACTCTGTATTCCTAATTGTTTTCATTCATTCTTTCGTTTCTATTTAACACTTATTGTGTTCCATTATAAAATTTATTCAAAAAGAGAAATTAGAAAACACAATGAATTAATATTTTGAGTTTTTCTTCAAGACTCAAGAATCAAAACTGAAATTCCTCCTTATTCCTTCTCCATTCTTGTTTCACTTTTCATTCTTAGGATATTATGAGCAATTGGGTTCATAACATCTCCCCTTGCTTCAGAATGTTTCGATTCCGTTCGAAAAAAGGATATACATTCGCTATGTGTGCTTGATATTCTTTCCCTTTACTCTCATATACTACACATTTTGGAATTCCTTGAATTTTAATCACTTTCAGCACATCAAAAGGCCCACGAATATCTCTTCTTTTCCCTTTATGTGATAGTTTCACAAGGATTTTGTCTCCAACCTCAATTTTACTTGGCCTTCCATTCTCATGAGCAATCATTCTCTCTCTTATCTCCTGGATTTTCTCATCTGAGAATGGTTTTTCAGGCATAATAAGACTTTTCACTCCAAATTCTTGATCAGCTTTCAAGCTAGCAGATTTTCCTAGAAATTTATAAATAGGAGAACAGCCTAGTACTGAGCAATAAGAACGATTGGAGTGCTCAATTGCTTCTCTGAGAAGATCTTTCCAATTGGCTTCTTTTTCATATATTCTCATGAAAATCTTCATGTCTCTCATCTTTCTCTCTACCAAGCCATTGGAAGCAGGATGATAAGGAGAAATATGCCTAAATTTTATCCCTAACTTGCTTCCCCAATCAAGGTAAGCTTGTGAACAAAATGACTTTCCATTATCTGAGATAATCGTTCTTATGGCCGGTAGTTGTTTCAACGAATTTAGGAAGCTAATCACACTTTGTGAGGTTTCTCTCATCGCTTTTCCTAAAGTCATTCGAGTGGCCTCATCAACCAATAATAAGAATGAGCGAGTGGCTTGTTGGTTTTCACTTTCCTTTGAAATTTCACCAAAATCTATGTGAACAGTTTCAAAAGGAATTTTGGAGTGTATCGGCACAATCATCCTATCAACTGGACTGTGAGGCTTAATGGTTTGGCAAACTTCACAAGATTTTACATATTCATATATCTCGTTTTCCATTCCTTTCCAGAAGAACCTTGCTCTAATTTTATGATAAGTACGCAGAAAACCATCATGCCCACCTGAGTCCCTATCATCATGATATCGTTTCAATATCAATGCTTTAACCTCTGGAGAGAAAGATAGAGATTCTTGGGAGAATCTTTTGGACTCTTCACAGGAAATCATAGCCATTTCTGGAATGTTGCAAAGCCTAGAAACTGCATCAGCATCCGTTAGTAGGCTACCAGGTTTGTGTTTTATTTCTAGATCGAAACCCATGAGAAAAAGCTGCCATCTCGCTAATCGATTCCTCGGCTCCTTCAGGTCAAGCAAATATTTCAGTGCCATGTGGTCTGTATAAACTGTGAACTTTCTCCCCTCCAAATAGGACCGGAAGTAATCAATAGCTTTGATCACAGCAAGGGCTTCTTGGTCAGTGATTGAATAATTCTGCTCTGCTCTCGAGAAAGTATGAGATTGGAACCCAATGATTCTCAACTGACGACCCTTTGGAGCCTCATTATCTCTTTGGTAGAGAATTGCTCCAGAACCCAGTCCACAGGCATCAGTGCATAATTCATAATACAATTTAGGATGAGGAAGTTGAAGAATAGGATTAGCGCTGATCAGTTTTTTCAAAGAATCAAATGAGATTTGACACTCATTTGTCCATTCGAATTTTGCATCCTTCTTCTTCAATCCATCTAATGGTCTGACGATACTAGCGTAATTTTTTATGAAGGCACGAAAATGACCAGTAAGTCCTGTGAATTGACGCACCTCATGCACATTCTCTGGTCTTTTCATTTTCATAACCTTCTCAACTGATTCTTGTTTTGTGGTTTTTGTATTTCCATCAATTTTCCGACCAAGAAAAATAATGGATGATTCACAGATCTTGCTCTTATTCAGATTCACAGTCATTCTTGCTTGAGCAAGTTTATCGAGAACTTTGGCAGTCAATCCAGCACATTCATCCTTGTTCAATCCACCAATACAGATATCATCAACGTAAGCCCATATATGTGGGTGATTCAATAATTCACCTAAGACCTCCGTCATAATTCTCATGAAGAGAGATGAGCTCCGCTTCCACCCATAAGGTAATCTAGTGAATTCAAAATGCCCAAACGGACAAACAAATGCTGAAAATTTTCGAGGGGCTAGAGTGAGACCAACTTGCCAGTATCCATCTTTCAAATCGAGCTTCGAGAAGAAAGTGCAACCACCCAAAGAATTGATAATATCATCAATTATGGAGAAAGGGAAAGGATCTGGATCGGTCTCCTTGTTTATCGATCTGAAATCAATACATAATTGAAAATCTCCATTCTCTTTCGTTGTTAGAGTGATAGGAGAAGCAAAATTGGACCACGATTTTTTTATAATTCCTCTTTTAAGATATTCCTCAATTTTTGCTTGTACCCATAAATACCTTGGTGATGATAATCGGTGAGATTTTCCACACACTACTACATGACCTTTCCGTAGTGAAAAATCAACATTGTACTTTGGGATTGAATTTATTTCACCGCATAGTGAGGGAAACTTTGTGCAAATATCTTCTACACTTTGAACTAAGCAATTATTCTCAAATTGCTTAATTTTATTTTCAATTCCATCTTGCTGGTTCAAAGATAGAATAGCGCCAACTTCTTTCAATCCCAATCCAAACTTTTGCATATCCTCATTACCTAATAGAATATCGTATGGTAAGTTGTCCACAAGATAGCATTGAACCGGTAGCGTCTGATTTTTTCTAGTGATCGGAACATTGACTTTACTATGGAAGCTATCCACTTCTCCTTTATAATTTCGCAGTGAAATTTCCTCTCTTTCTTTTGTCCAATCGTCAGAAGATACCAATTCCGCTTTAATCAAACTACGATCAGCTCCTGAGTCCAATCTACAGCTCAGTTTTCTTTCTCCAAGCCATACCTCACATGAAGGATCAAGAAAAGTACACTTTTCATCTCCTTTTGGTGAATCAGATAATAAGCTGTCTCTCGGTTTCATGAACTTCCCAGGATTGAAAGTAGTCCCTTTTTTACCATAAGAATTGCTTGTGAGAGACTTCAGAGGCTTCAATTGTTCAAGTGCTGAACGAAGTTCACGCTTGTTCGATGGTTCTTTGCCCAGGATTTGGGTTTGCATGCTCTCAGGTAATCCCACAATAACCTTAGTGACAAAATTGAATTCATCCAGATTAGGATACCCAATTTGAATCAATCTTTGTTTCTCGAAATAGTAATCCATCGAGGATCCACCGCGATATTCCCAATGATCAGCTGCTCGGGAAGACAGTACTCGATTCTGACCAAAGGAAGTCAAGAATGAATTTTTCCAAAGTGACCAATTGAATTCAATCTGATCGCTTCTCAGAGCATTGTACCATTTGAGCGCAATTCCTTCGAGATTCTTCTTCAATCCATTTATCTTGTCTCGATCACTCAGAATTCCATTGCAATCACACAGATCTTGATAAGAAGACATCCAAATTTTAGCTTCCTCAGTTCGACCATCAAACTTGTTAATATCCATTATATTAGTTCTATTTTTGTTCATCACCTCCAAAGTGGACAAAAATTTTTCTTGCTGTTTGGTTATGATCTCAATTAATTTTTCCGAGGTTCCAGCTTGCACACTGATATCATTGGAAGGCTGCATTTTGAGCTTTTCCCTCATTGCAATATCAACTTGTGATTCACTTGTGGAACCAAAATTGAAATTCAAATACTTAGCAGCTTCATCATCCGATGGAACCACTGATAAAGTACGATGGTTCTCTATCTCTTCAATAGCCCTTCTCACTGCAGGCTTTGAGCACAATGCCTGGTGCTTACTAATCTCTCGAAATTCTGGGTCAATCAATACCCATTCCTCTCCTCCAGGGTCCTGATAACGATCCAAATAAACGGTCTCCTGAGTTTTCACGAAATGAAATCTAATTTTTTTCATGAGAATTTCCTTTTTCTTCTCAACAGTTGTCCAATAACTGAATAGAATTATAAGATATTACAATGAATATCCCATTCAAATGAGAATCTTTTCACAATAGATATTGTTGATTCAACCACTTGACAGTTTTCTTCTCAATCAAAAGATATTCAAATAGAATGTTATTCCAGTAGCTCTTTAAAAATTATTAATAAATTCGAGCAATAGCTGGAAATCCTGTCGACTGCGCCAATTTATTGTGTTCCATTATAAAATTTATTCAAAAAGAGAAATTAGAAAACACAATGAATTAATATTTTGAGTTTTTCTTCAAGACTCAAGAATCAAAACTGAAATTCCTCCTTATTCCTTCTCCATTCTTGTTTCACTTTTCATTCTTAGGATATTATGAGCAATTGGGTTCATAACAACACTCAAATAAAATCTCAATATCTTGAAGAATGAATTTATCTGAAAATAGAAGAGGACATATTCCAAATTTTTGAGGAAGAAATCGAGGAAAAATTTAGAAAACTAGACAATGTTTGTGTCAAACAAATTTATTTCTGCGTGATACAGTTGGAAAACACAAAAAAGATAATAAAAATATTTTTCTTTGAGAATGATGATAATAATTAAGATGCTGATCATCGTGTGAGCTTAAGATTTGCCACAAGTAAGAGCATTGAAGCCATCAATTCAAGAAAAGTCTATGAAGTAAGAAATATCATGTAATAGGATTACCAGAGGAGATAATTTTGACTTGATCACTTCAAACTTACTGAGACCATTCCTCTGGAGGAAAAAACCATGAAACGAAAGCATGTAAATTCAATGGGCCTTTTTTCGGACAAGCTTATGATATCATTCAATTTAAGGTTGAGATCATTTTTTATCGCAATTCGTGGAAGTATATGATATAACCTTCGAACAATTCTCCTTGTCTATAGTTAGAATAGGGTTTGCCAACTGTTAGTTGAAGAGATAATAGAATTTAAGGGTACTCACCGATAAAGTCGATAATGCTCCAGCCAGATTGTATCCCACAATTGCTAAGGAAGTGGTTCCAAATGCTATTATTATGGCCACAAATTTTGTTCCAGAAGATGCGTTTGAAAATAGAGCAGTAAAAAGCATTAGAACTGTATGGGCACACGCTGAACAATAAACTGATCCAACAATCGTTGAAAGAGACTTGTTTGATTTTCTGGTGTCACAATAGAGGTCAAGATATTTTCTCAGAATAAGATCTACTTCAATTTCAGAGAATTTTTCATCATTTTCTTCCAATTTCTCAAGCTTATGACTTATTTCATCGAGCCGAAATTTGGTGATTGAACAATAAGTCGTGAATAGGATCATGGCTACTTGTACTCCTCGAAAGAGGATATAATTTCCTCCTTGAGAAAGAATCCAAATAGGAAGCTGAAAAAATCTCAGAGCTCTGATGCCAGGTACAAATAACAGGCCAAAAATGAAACTTGCATTGGCGATATAAAAAATTCCCATCATCGCCGATCCTAGTGTAACATAGATCATATTGATCATTTTTCTTTCGGATTCCCATTTTGAGGCATCGTTTGTCCAATCTTCAATTCGTTGATCATCAAAATAAATTCTAATCCAATTTGAATGCGATTTTTGGAGATTAATATCTGAAAATGCCCACAGAATAGCAATGGTACTTAAATAACTAGCGAGAAAAGCTGCATCACCCAGAAGTCGAGTATTACCAAACAAAATACCAATATCACATAGAGTCAATTCTAAAAATGGATCATTTATGAACATTGTTAGAATAATTCGAGCTGTATTGAAAATTGTTACAAATTTCGCTGCATGATTTGTACTTCTTGATGGTTTATTGTATTCACTAGACAGTTTTCCATAAAGGAAGCCACATTGATGAAGAACTTGCTCGAAGTTGTAATCCAAAATTTTTAAAGAATGACTCTGTTTCACCCCTCCAATAAGTTTAAAAACTTCTGAAAACATATTTGAGTTTATCAACTTTATTCAATCATGATCAACTGACAAATATTCCAGATATTCCTGCAAAGACTTCATCAAAATAATTGGGCCTCGACCCTTTCACCAGCTTGTCCTAGGTAATACATCAATAATCAGTTTGTTATTAGCCCTTCTGAGTGCTCTCGCTAAACAGAGGCCTTTTTACAGTTACACAATATCAATTAGTACTGTAGTTGTATCATTAAAGTTTTTTTAATCATCATTTTATATTGCATGTGTCTGGTTGCCTCATCATTTCCAATATTGAAGTTCTTTTCTCAATAGATACCGTCGATGGTTTGTTTATTCAAATAAAACATTCATACAAAGCTCAAACTATATACATTGATCATGAATATTTTCATGCCCTGAGAGTGAAATCAATCGAAAAATCATCTTTATTGTTTGAGCTCCTCGTTCCAGATTAAGAATCACCATTTTTATCGCTATTCGCTCTTGGGCTTAAGATTTGCGACCAGTAAAAACATATGAGCGGCTAGCTCAAGCAAAGTCTAGTGAAATAGAAAACAAACTGAGTTTTAATTTGAAAATTCGTTGGGGTGGCAGTGGATTCATCTTGCGTACCAAAATTAAGCTTTTAGAAGAGAACTCAAGAAATTGGAAGCATGTGAACTGAATGGGTCTCTCTTCTGACATACTGATAATGTCGTTCAACTTCAGCCTCCGATCATTTTCAAGTGTTATCCTTGGAAGTATGTGATAGAGCTTTTTAATAATTTGACCAGCCTGAATAAAATTGATCAGGTTCGAATGAATAAATTCGTTATAAGGTGGAAGAGCAGAGAAATTTAACTCACCGATGATATAGCAAATCGGCCGGCTAAATTAATCGCTGTGATACCCATAATTGTTGCACCGAAAACGGTAAGAATTGCTATAAACTTTGCGAGAGGAGATCCAGTTGAATATAGAGCAATGAATAACATCAAAATAATCAGAGCAAAAGTGGCACAATATACTGATCCAATTAATACTGAGAGAGTTTTATTGGCCTTTCTTGTGTCCAAATATACAGACATGTAATGCTTAAGGATCGAATCTACTTCTTTACTACAATACTTGCCTGCTATAAGCTCTAATTTATCTAATTTTCTCTGTATTTCATCTAATCGAAACTTGGAAATAAAACAATAGCTGTTAAATAGAAAAAACGTCGTTTGAACACCTCGGAGCATTATAAAATTGCTTCCTTGAGATAAAATCCAGATCGGAAACTGAACAGTTTTGGATACAATTGGTTCTGATACAAATAAGAGAGAAAAAATGAGACAAGCATTTGCTGGAAAAAATATTCCCATCATAACCAAAGTTTGTGTAAAGTAAATCATATTAACAATTTTTCGTAAACTGTTCCAATTCGACACATCATTTGTCCAATTTTCAATCTTTTGGTCTACAAAATATACAAGAATCCAATCTGAATGAGATTCTCTTCGATTGATTGCGGAGAATGCCCAAAGAATGGAAATTGTACTCATGTAACAGGAGAGAAAAGCACCATCACCCAAAAGTCTCGTATTTCCGAACAAAATACCGATGTCACAAAGTGTCAAATTGATATTTTGATTGTTTATCACCATCGTGAAAAAAATTCTCAATGAAGTAGTAATAGTGAGAAAATATGCGATGGAATTGATGAGCTCGAGCTTGATTTTCTGGCTTTTCGGTAGAAATCTCTTATTTAAGAACCCACATTGATACAAAACTTTGTTATAATCATAGTCCAATAACTTGGTGAATTGTTTTTGCTTTTTCAGCCCAATGAACTCTATAATTGACTGCAACATGGTCAAAATTTCATAGAATTCGGTTGAGAATGCATTCACACCAGGATTGATGATGACAATTGATGTAACTATGTGAGACAGTATTGAACAGTTTCCAAGATGGGTCTTGTTTTTCGAAAATAGTATTTTCGTTTCCCAGCCGTTAAATGTTCAAACTTTGCGTGATCCTCAACAGCTCAAATACTTTTCATCTACTTATATAAGAGTCTTCAGAAAACTTGAGGGTTCAATATGTCATTTATGATTGTATAATCTCAATAAAGAACATAAATGACGTTGCATGACACAATTCTGGATCCCCATTCTAGAGGGTCTTTCGAAGAAAAGTCGAAACTCAATATTCTAAATTGATGTTTCATGCCTCTCAAGGCGCTAATGAAATCAAATTGAGAGAATTGATTCGGATTGACTGAAGTCTTTTATGATTTGATGGACTTATCTGAGTCTTATTGAAAGGGAAAAATTCTAATGTCTAGCCTATCGAAAGAAACTTTAACTTCAATTACCACTGAGGTCCTATCGATGAAACCACTTTTTATGGGTGGAAAGAAATCTCAACTATTTACTCCAGCTTCTTTGAAGAGATTTACTTCTTTAACTACTAAAGAAATATTAATGATACTGGTAATGTGCATACTAGTAGATGTACTTCTAATTGGCTCTAGTAATGGGCTGATATCTATTTGGAACCATTAATAATAAGCATTTCAGTCACAAGAAATTTGGAAATTATCTATATTTCATAGAAGAAATGGAAAAAACAAAGTTACAAGAAGAGACAATTGCACGCAATATGCGATCACTCTGGATGCAATCGATATGGGTGAAGAAGTTTTATTATCTTCATAATTCATTTTATTCTTCACTCTGAAGAATGAAATGGAATGGATATTCGTGGATACAATCAGTGTGGTTAGTTCAAAAAGAAAGGAAAGCAACACCTCCTCATACCTTAGTTTACCTTAGTTTTTTGGCGTGCATGAGAGGATACAAAAGATTATACAGGTAAGTCAGATAAAAAAAACAGTCCAGCCTAAATTTTGCTGATTTGGGGCATTTTTCGATATCCATGTGGTATTTTAGGACGGCACTTAAGTACAACTTACCAGTGTTGTTCGTTGGGACACTTTCACAGAGAAATCCAGACTGAGACAGAATATCTTCAAAGTTATAAGCTAGCAGCCTAGAAGACTCTTATTTTCCTCAGTTCGAGAAATTCACTGGCAATTGGCACATTAATAAATTGTTTATATCCGATAAACGTTATACCGTGATAACGTGAAACGTCCATCGAAGTATGAAGCATCCATCATCATGGAATGATATACATGTACATGTATTTAACTTATTTAAATATCGGCTCGTTGGAGAGCGATTCCCTGAATTTCACTCGAAATGCTCTGACTGAAGAACTTCCCGTAATGAATAAAACTCTGTTCTTGGGTTGATTGATTTTTTAATGGAACGATAATGATTTCATAATTAGTATTGAGAAGGTAGATACTCACAGGAACTCAAATTCTCCATGATCTAGCTTTTTGGAGATTCATGATGGGATTGCTCTCCTCCAGTCTCGTGTCTAAATATTGAAGTCTTCATGATTGAATGGTTCAGAAAAAAATCGTATCGAGTAAAGAATCAAGCTCAGTATAATGAACTGTTGGAACAAAATAGGAGTGTCTTATCAGGTCATAGATTTGATAAAGAATCGCTTGAACTCTCATTACAAACCTTAAAAAATTAATGAGGGAGCAGGTAATATCTAAGATTCAAGAAAAGAGTGCTGATTTCATACTACTGTATCTCATCGAATGAAAAAAGATTTATTTATTGATCCTGTTTTCTCGAATCTTTGACAGTTATGAGAATTGATCAAGTAGAACTATGAGTGTAATTCCATTTAGTTTTGTCGTGTTTGCTTTAAATTTGCTATGAGCAAAAACATAGAAGCCATCAGCTCCAGAAGAGTCTAGAGGGACAGAGAATAGTTTGAAAATATCAGAAACAATATCAAAAATTATTCATGACTGACAGCGCTTACCGAGATCATACCTCTTGTCGAGAAAATTAAAAAGTGGAAGCATGTGAATTCAATTGGTTTTCCCTCAGAAAGACTAATCATATCGTCCAATTTCAGGCTCAATTCATTTTTCGCCGTCATTCGAGGAAGAATATGGTACATTCTCTGAACAATCTGTTTGATCTATCGATAAGATTGAAAGCGAGAATTTTGTTAAGCTTTTCCTGTCACGAATGAATAATATGCACTCACTGATGAAGTGGAAAATCTTCCAGCCAGATTGAATCCCACTATTCCCAAGAATGTAGTTTCAGATGTTATACAGATAGCGACCAATTTGGTACCAGAGGAGGCATTCGAATAAAGAGCAGTGAATAGCATCAGAATTGTGAGAGCACATGCAGAACAATAAACTGATCCAACTATTATAGACAGGGACACATTTGATTTCCTGGTATCCTGATAAATCTGAAGATATTTTCGTAGAATTGAATTGACTTCAGTTTCAGAGAACTTCGAATCACTTGTTTTCAACTCCATGAGCTTATAACTTATCTGATCTAATCGAAACTTGGTCATGAAACAATAACTGTTGAGCAAAAATAAAGTTACCTGTACACCTCGTAGAAAAATGTAATTTCCTCCTTGAGACAGAATCCAGATAGGAATCTGTAGAGATCTCAAAACTTCAATATCAGATAAGAACAGGAGACCACAAATGAGACTAGCATTGACGGGATAGAAAACCCCCATCATAACTATTGATAGAGCGATGTAAATTGTGTTGATTGTTTTCTGTAGGACATTCCAATCAGCATCATTATGGGCCCAATTTGCGATTTTTTGATCGACAAAATAAATTCGAATCCAATCAGAGTGAGGTTTTTTCGTATTGATGGCTGAAAAGGCCCATAAAATTGCAATTGTGCTTAGATAGCTTGAGAGGAAAGCAGCATCACCTAAAAGTCTAGCATTTCCAAACAAAATACCCACATCACAAAATGTTAGCCTAATACTTGGATCACTGATGAACATTGTGAATATGATTCGAGCTGTGTTGAAAACTGTTAAAAAGTAGGCCAAAATATTTGCCTGGTCATGATGTCTCTGATCTCCGTCTATGAGAAAATTACTATAAAGGAATCCACACTTCTGTAGAACTTTTTCAAAATCGTAGTTCAATATTTTCACAAGTCTCTCTCTTCCTTCGATGTGTTCTGGAATTGATCTGGACATTTTGAAGCATTTCAACCAGATTACAAGGACTTGGTCACATTTTCTCCCAATTCTCATGGAATTTCTCAGTCAAAAGTAGCATTTGATGCATCTTGGTTTTAACCCAAAATGTCCTGGATACGGTTTTCGATTGTTATTCAAATATCTCGTCTCTACGTGCGTGTTTGTTCATAGTTTTCGTTAATTCGTTAACTTTTATCACCGAAAGATTCTGGCTCGCGTGTATTTTCACACTTTTGTATGAGTTTTACTGATCTTGATTTCATGAACACCATCCTTGTTTCTATCCTATGAAGAAATAAACTGATTACAGTCTAAAGTGAGAACGAAATTGAGATTAAAGAAATTGGATTTCGAAAGAAAAAATAATTACTCTATCGATACAGTAATGTAGAAGATGAAATAGAGTTTCTTAACTTTCGTTCCAACTCTCCTCTCAAAATTAGGGCTTTCTTCTTATGCGTCCCATTATAAATTCAGGCAAGTGCAGAATAATGATAGGGTGAAGATTTATGCACCAAGATGCTTATCAGTGAAATACTGTGCAATTTTATACAGAGAATAGGAGAAGATCGGTTGTCAGTCATCATCCGAATCGAAAGTTTCATGATTATCTCCAAGAGAATAGTTAATTCATTGATTTCCAGTTTTGAGAATCTTCTTCAAATCCTAGGTTTTGTGAATATAAAATGGTGAATATTCCAATTAAGCCTTTTTATTCAATGTTGAGTTTGAGATGCGTAGCTAGCAAACATACAGGGAGGCTAAGCTCTAGTAGGGCCAGTTAAGATGAGGTTCATTTAGGGTAATTTCAATGTGGAATGTACCAATAAAAAAGCTCCTGGAGAATAAAGCAAAGAAGTGAAAACTCGAGAATTGGATTAGTTTCCCCTCTGATATGATTGAGTTTTTCGTGATTCTTGAATAACTATCAATTTCGTTCCTTGAGCTGTCCTTCAACAAACCTGGTGCAACCATCAATTATTAGATAGACTAATACAATTAAAATTAGTGATTGCTACTTGGAGTACAATGTAACTTTTCCCCTTGATTGGGAAGCAATTTTCTTATCAAAGAGAGATCATTATTTGTCAGTTCATTTGATATATTTAATTGATAGGCAAGAAATGTTATATTTTCGCGATCTGGATCAGAGAATTTACTCCTGGGTCTTCAAATCATCAAACTGACAAAACTATCCTCTGAATTAGATTAACTAGGGGCAAATAATTTCCCTAATGAAAGTTTTCCAAGTGTAACTGAGTTCAGATTACAATGTATTCCATATGCATTTGATATCGAGTATCATAGAGACTTGACAGATTCGAAATTTTCATTTCTCATCATAGGATTTTGAACTGGTAGCAATCCATTCTACCCAGTTGCTCCAGATCCTTTTGGCTCAAGCTCAGCTCTAGGACAAATGATTGAGAGGGATAACTTCCACCATCATCATGTACTATTAAGGGTGGCCACAAGAAGAAACATAGTTGACATAAATTCCAAGATTGTCTTGATGGGAAAGAAAAAGAATTGAAAAAAATGGAAACATTAACGATTTGAGGCATACCATGACCATGGTTCTTGATGATAGGACGAAGAAATCAAAGCATGTAAACTCAATTGGTTTATCAACCGATAGACCTATGATATTATTCAATTTCAGACGCCATTTATTACCAGAGGTTAGCCATGGAAAATTATGGTACAGCATTCCGATGATTCTTCTTGCCTAATAAATTGGAAAAATATTTTAAATGATTGTTATATAAGTGATAGATAATTGGCCTCACCGGTGAGTTAGGTAATCTTGCAGCTAAATTAAATGCAATATTTATCACAACAGTTGCATCACATACTAAACTGAAAGCCATCACCTTAACACCAGGAGTTGCATTTGAATAGAGGCCAGTGTAGAGCATTATGAGTATCGAAAAGTAGGATAGACTATAGATAGTTCCAACGATGAATGAAAGAGATTCATTCGATTTTGTTGTAATGTGATAGACATGAAGGTAATTCCTCAATATGGGATGAAACTCTCGTCCCTTAAGAGTCTTTTTGTTTATTTGAAGCAAATTGAGCCTATTTTCTATTTCTTCGAATCGAAATTTTGTAATCAAACAGTAGCTAAGGAAAAAGTAAATGGTGATATGAATTGCTCTGAAGAAGAGATAACTTGCTATGAAGGATAGGGTCCAGACTGGAAATTGAAATATTTTCGTTATTTCAGTGCTAGAAATGAATGAAACAAGAGAAAATAGAGTGATGAAAATACCAGAGAATATTATCACCGACATATTTAGTACCATATAGAGCCTATTGATTCTTTTCCTTAATAGTCTCCAAGTCGATGCATGATTAGTCCAATCATTGACATTTTGATCATCCAGTTGAACACGGATCCAATCAGAATTCGGCTTTTTCCAGTCAATTTTTGACATTCCCCAGAAAGTGGCAAGGGTATTGAAACATACTAAAATAATACAGGCATCAACTAGAAGTCTAGTATTACCGAATAGAACACCGATATCAAGAAGTGCCAGTTCAATAAGAGGATCATTTATGAACATCAACGATATGCACCTCATGGTGGTGAAGAGTACGACAAAGAATGCCATACGATTAATAGCATTTGTGGCTGATGAGCAAAATTTTTCGACCATGAGATCGCCACTCAGAAAACCATTCATATACATGGAAGCTTCATAACTGTACCCCAAAAGCCTGGATGATTGTCGAATTTTTTCCATCCCAATAAACTTTAAGATGAATTTCATCATTGACCATAATTTTCCCCCTCCCCTATGAAGGCTGAATCGAGAATATGTTCGAGGAACTTGGCCCACACTTTCAATCATCATGGAAAGTATGTACAAGGTAGACCTTAGGAATCTCACTTTTCAATCACTTTTTGAAATGATTTTCACTATTCCTCAGTTTTTGCACTAAAACTAGACATCCGCACAGAGAAAGTAACGAATGATTTGATCTATAAGCTTTCCGTTTCTTTGCATGTTCAACGTATTCCATTTATTGTATCCAGGGAACATCTTGTTCAAATAGGCTAAACCCGATGGTGATAGCTCGCGATGTAGTTTCTTGGTGAGATAACGTGGTTAATTACCATTTTCCTGAATTTCGCGTTTTAATGCTTCATATATCTATCTATCAATGTCTCTTACAACATATCTCTCACACGATAGTTGGTTAGCTAGTTAGTTAGTTAATCGACCAATATTGACCTCGTCCAGATGTATAATGTATATCCTTGAACTAAGACCTGTCACTTATTGATCATCATCATCATTAAATCTATTCCGAATTCACTGTTTCCTTCTGATGCTTGATTCATCCCTAATCCAATGTATCAGTTCATGTGATTGAGGGTACCTTTTTACTCAATTTAAATGCATTTTGAGAATCTGAGTCGAGTTCAGATTTTCATGACTATTGGTAAATTGGCTCAAGAATGCTTGTCACTGTTTAAGTCATGAAATCCAGGATTAGGAAATACACAATGAAATACTCACCCGATAACATCTCACTAATAACTCTATAGTTAACCAACAGCCTTCATTGTTAAATATGGAAAAATTAAAGATGAGAGCAGATTTTCTTTTGTTGATTGATTCTCGGAAACAATTCAGACAAACAATAATCGGTTTTCAATTTAAATTAGCTACTAATGCAAATTCGCAGATACATATGTACATTGTGTATTTCAGACCATCACCTCTATTCAGGTTTTGAGTTTTCGTTTTGCAAGCAATTACATGCATGTAAATGTATTAATTTGTGCTAAAATCGATAAAATTGATCGATTTCCCGAAAATTGATTTAAATGATGTGGGCTTCCACAAGCCAGTTAGTAATTCTCAAAAACCAGGAGGAATTCTGATATAATCCTGCTGAATATTTGATGTTCACTATGAAAAGAAGATCACGGGATCCTGCTCGAAAATTTTTTTGGCTCTCTAAGCCATCGAACGAATAGAACTATCATCTAGAGCACATTTGGAAATCAGTGGAATCTTTTAAAGAATGTTACAAAGAATATCGAAAAGGTCGCTTGATTTTGAAAGAAATTGAGCTCATGTACCGATGTATTCCATATTCAATCGAGAGCTAGTGTCTTAGGATGTTGATTGATAGACGATTCTCAGTTTTGATGACTGCAACTGATCTTGAAAAGGCCAACAGTATCTCATACGACAGGATAGATGTAAAATAGATCATTCGAGAGAATACCATCCATTATAGTTACGCTTGCTTGAGATTGGTGACAAGAAGAAACATGAAGGACATCAACTCCAAGAGGGTCTTAAAAAAGTGAGAAATTATTGGTAAAAAGTTAACATATGAGTGATTCAATGCTTACCATGATCATGCCTCTGGACGAGAGAGCAAAAAAATCGAAACATGTGAACTGGATTGGTCTCTCAACCGATAAACTTATGATATTATTCAATTTGAAATGCCATTCATTAGTAGGATTCAATCGTGGAAGATTATGATACAGCATAAGGGTACCCCTCTCAGCCTAATGGATCGGAGAAATGTGTTGATCAATTGTCATCTTTATGATATAGACTCACCGATGATATGGTCGATCTTGCAGATAAATTAAATGCGATGGTTATTACAGCGGTGATCCCGAGTGCTAAGCTGATGGCAATCACCTTTACACCAGGAGTTGCATTTGAATAGAGGCCAGTGTATAATATCATGATCAATCCAAAGAAGGACAGAAAATAAATCATTCCAACAATAAAAGAGAGAGATTCATTCGATTTTTTTGTACCATTATAGACATGGAGATAATTCCACATTATCGGATAAAATTCTGGTCCTTCAAAGGTTTTACTGTCCATCTGAAGATCATTCAGCATGCCTTTGGTTACTTCTAATCGATATTTTGTAATCAAACAATAGCTAGTTAAAAAGAAAACGCTGATGTGACCTGCTCTGAGGAATAGATAACTACCTATCTGACATAGAATCCAGATTGGAAATTGAAATATTTTCGCTGCATTGGTGCTAGGGAGAAAAAGGAGAGGAGAAAATAGGGCAAAGAACCCCCCATAAAATACTATCAAGAGTACAGTAAGCACCACGTAAATTTTATTGATTCTTCTCCTCAACAGATTCCAAGTCGAAGCATCATGAGCCCAATCTGGTGCACTTTGATCAGCCAGATGAACACGAATCCAATCAGAATTTGGCTTTTTCCAGTCTATAACTGACAATCCCCAGAGAGTGGCAAGAGCATTGATATGCAGTAAAACAAAGACTCCATCACTCAAAAGTCTAGTATCTCCAAATAGAACACCTATGTCACAAAGTATCAGTCCAATGTGTGGATCACTTATGAACATTAGCGATATGCACCTCACAGTGTTGAAAAGTGTGATAAAGTATGCCATACGATTGATAGTATTTCTGGTTGAGCAGCTAAGTTTTCCTTTCAGAAAATTGCCATTCAAAAAACCGCACAGATACAAGGCAGCCTCAAAATTATACTCCAATACCTTGGATGACGGCTGATGTTTTGTCATTCCAAAGAACTTTGTTACTGATTTCATCATTGACCTTAATTTTTCCCCTTCCCCACGAAGGCCGAATCGAGAATATGTTCGATGAACTCGGCTCACACTTCCAATCATCATGAAGAGTAGGTACAAGGTAGACTTTTGAAATCTCTCTCTTGCATCAATTTTTCAAATGAATTTCACTATTCCTTAGTTTTTTACACCGAAGCTAAGCATCAGCACTGACAAACAATGAATAGCGTGATCTACAGGCTTTCTGTTTTTTCCATGTGTTTCATTTTAACATATTCATATTAATATGACATCTCACTCAAATTGATTAAACTCGATGATGGTAGCTCGTGATGAAGGTCTTTCATTCAAAGGAATGGCTAATCACCATTTTTTGTCAATTTCGTGTTTGGGTGCATTATAAGATACATCTTGTAAGAGATAGCTATAAACTTCTATTTCGAACGATCATCACGAATCATATCGCTGTAAAAAGCTAACTTTGGGCCTTGAAAAGTATACGTTGACTTTGACCTATTCTGCATGTATTACTTATATTCTTGAATTAGGAACAGCCATTAACTAGTCACGATCTTCAAATCTATTCCAAATTAATTATATAAAATACTCTCTAGGCTCAAATTGAGGTCTCAGGTTGACCATATGATACATGATGTATTCTCTCTTGAATCAAATGCGTTTCGAGAATATAAATCATGAGATCCAATAATTGTAAAATTCATAAGCCGCTGTATAGGCGCTTTCCTTCTTCCTAGTCTTGTTAGCTCAATCCCACCGTTTTCCATCCATCCATTTCAATATTCTTTCAATTGACTCTTGAACAGTTCGTTTTACACAGTATCAGCTAGTTGTATGTACTGTAGTAGATACTATGTCTTACCATCGGTGATGATCTCCAGTATTATTGAACTTATCCAATTTCTCTTGCAAATCTGTGTCAAGATGCAATCAAGCTGAGCCAATAACCAACAGAGTTCTCCGTTCTAGCCTCACACTAGCGATTATCTCCAGTAGGGAATTAGGTCCTATCCTCCAACAGTTTTTCCTCCACTTTTCCATCAATTCAGCTGCCATGAATCCACCTCTGAAACCGAGGATGTAAGCTTTCTTGTCCAAATACTTTACATCTTTCAGCACTCTGAAGCATCGGTTTCACTTTCTCCCCTTTGAAAAAGTACATTAGGAGGCTGCGAACCTAGGTTTTTCAGTTCCGGTGATGAACACCTTTATCTTTTGATTACACCCACTATCATAGGTTGCTTCTCCTGACATATCGAACCAAATTGGCACTTCATCCGTATTGGCAAAGGTGGTTTGACAGCCAGCCAACCATTAACAGAACCTTGGAAAATAATAGATGAAATGGAGAGCTTGATTTTTTGCATGTTCAGGACCTTTTTGACCAACACTAGTCGAACTAATTGACGGATCTCAGCCCACAACCCCAAACTTGAGGTACAATATACAATCATGAGCCCAATCTGGTGCATTATGATCATCAAGATGAGTTGGTGATTGACCACCCCCAGAGAGTAGCAAGAGTATTGAAACACAGTAAAGTAACGACTGCATCATCATATAGTCTAGTATTTTCAACTAGAACATCAATATCACAAAGTATCAGTCCAATGTGCGGATCACTTATGAACATTATCGATATGCACCTCACAGTGCTGAAAAGTGTGATCAAGTATGCTATACGATTGATAGTATTTTTGGCTAAGCTGCGAAAGTTTTCCTCCATAATATTGCCATTCAAAAAACCAGACAGATACAAGGCAGCTTCATAATTACACTCCAACAGCCCGGATGACTGTCGAAGTTTTGCTGTTCCGATGAGCTTTGAAATGAATTTCATCATTACCGATAACTTTTTCCTCCCTTCATGGAGATCAAACTTTTTTTGAACTTGATCCAAACTTTCAATCATCATGAACAGTATGTGGAAAATAGAGCTGTGATCTAGAGGTTTTCCGCCTACCATGCATCTATTCAATATATCCATCGAACATCTCGTTTGAATAGATTAAACTCCCTGGAGATAGCTCGAGATGTAGTTTTTTCGTTTGAACACATTTCTAATTACCATTTTTTTTCAATTTCGTGTTCCAGACCTTCATAAGATGTAATTCATAAGCGATTGTTATTAAATGTCAGGCTCAAACAATCATCATGGATTACATCGTTGTAAAAAGCATCTTTCAGGCCTTAGAAAGTACAGGTTGACCCTGGACCTTATCTTTAGGTAAATATATACTCTTGATTTAGATACTCACTAGTCACGATTGTCAAATCTATCCCTGAATTTTTATTTTATTAATGCTTTCTGTCAGGCTTAATTTGAGGTCTCACATTGTCCATAAGATCCATCGTGTATTTTTGATTGGCTCAAAGGCGCCTCGAGAACAGAAGTCAAGATTTGGGTCTTTGATGTTCATGAGCTTTCGAAACTTCGCCTCAATTCTGATCTGATGATAATAGATTCTATAATTTTTGATACTGTTCCGATATTCGATCATCTGCTAGGCTTGAGATTGGTAAAAAGTTACAGCATACAAAGCAAATGAAATGTACCAATGAAAAAGTTCTTGGAGGATGGAGCAAAGAAACGGAAGCTCGAGTATTGGATGAGTTTTCCCTCTGACATGATTAAGTTTTTCGTGATTATGAATGTATGAATAACTGTCATCTTTTGATTTCATTCTTCAAGCTGCCTTGCAACAGAACTAGTGAAAGGATAAATTACCGTTTTTCCGCGTAAATAAGGCAAACGAAAAAGTGATTGACCTGTCGTGAACTAAGGCACAGATTAACTCATCCAGAGATATCATGATAGTAAAGCATCGATGAGCTATCGATTATCAGGTTCAATCGTTATCAAATCAGTTTCATAACTTTCTGGACTATTTCTTGAATCTTTACCGGTTGAAGACTTGCACTATAACTTCGATTTTTCCTCAGTGACAAAATCTGTTCCCTCGCATACATGCCTTGTATCTGAGAATTTTTTCAAGATTAAGACTGCCTAAAAAGCGCGGAAATACGGTACTTGTTAGACAAATACAATTGAAATTAGTGATTGCTACTTGGAGTACAATGTAAATTTTCCCCTTGATTGGGGAAAAATTTTTTTTATCAATGAGAGATAATTATTTGTCAGTTCATTCAATATATTTAATCGGTATACAAGGAATGTTATCCGGATCAGAGAATTTACTCCTGGACCTTCAAATCATCAAATTGACAAAACTATCCTCTGAATCAGACTAACTAAGAGCGGATAATTTCCCTCATGGAAGTTTTCCATGCGTGACTGGGTTCGGATTACGATGTATTTCATGTGCATTTGATGTCAAGTATCATAGAGACTTGACAGATTCGAAATTTTCATTTCTCAGCATGGGATCTTGATCTGGCAGCAATCCATTTTGCCCAGTTTTTCAAGGATCGAAATCCTTTTGGCTCAAGCTCAGCTCTAGGATAGGTGATTGAAAGGGATAATTTCTACCACTATCATATACTATTGAAGGTGGCCACGAGAAGAAACATAGTTGAAATAAATTCCAAGATTGTCTTGATAAGAAAGAAAAAAATTGAAAAAAATTGAAACATTAACAATTCAATGCATACCATAACCATGGTTCTTGATGATAGGACGAAGAAATCAAAGCATGTAAACTCAATTGGTTTATCAACCGATAGACCTATGATATTATTCAATTTCAGACGCCATTTATTACCAGAGGTTAGCCATGGAAAATTATGGTACAGCATTCCGATGATTCTTCTTGCCTAATAAATTAGAAGAATATTTCAAATGATTGTTATAAAAGTGATAGAGAATTGGTTTCACCTGTGAGTTGGGTAATCTTGCAGCTAAATTGAAACCAATATCTATTACAATAATTGCACTAGATACTTGGCTGAAAGACAACAACCTCACACCAGGAGTTGCTTTTGAAAAAAGGCAAGCGTAAAGCATTATGATCAACGAAAAGAAGGACAGACTATAGATAGTTCCAACGATTGATGAAAGAGAGTCATTCGATTTTGTTGTAATGTGATAGACATGGAGGTAATTCCTCAATATGGTATGAAATTCTGATCTTGTAAGGGTTTTACTGTTTATTTGGAGCATATTGAGCCTATTTTCTATTTCTTCGAATCGAAATTTTGTGATCAAACAGTAGCTGATGAAAAAATAAACAGGGATATGAATTGCTCTGAGGAAGAGATAACTTGCTATCAAGCATAGAATCCAGATTGGGAATTGAAATATTTTCGCTAAATTAGTGCTAGAAATAAACAGGATGGTAGAGAATAGAGTGATGTAAACACTAGAGAATATTATCACCAATATATTTAGTACCATATAAAGCCCATTGATTCTTTTCCTCAATAGATTCCAAGTCGAAGCATGATTAGTCCAATCATGGACATATTGATCATCCAGATGAGCACGAATCCAATCAGAATTCGGCTTTTTCCAGTCGATAGTTGACATTCCCCAGAAGGTAGCAAGAGTATTGAAACATACTAAAATCATGACGGCATCAACTAAAAGTCTATTATCCCCGAAAAGAACACCGATATCAAGGAGTATCAGTTCAATAAGCGGATCACTTATGAACATCAACGAGATGAACTTTATAGTGGTGAAGAGCATCACCAAGAATGCCACACGATTAATAGTATTTGTGGTTGAGCAAAACTTTTCCGCCATGAGATCGCCACTCAGAAAACCATTCAGATACATGGAAGCTTCATAACTGTACTCCAACAGCCTGGATGATTGTCGAATTTTTTCCATCCCAATAAACTTCGAGACGGATTTTATCAATGACCGTAATTTTTTCGCTCCCCTATGATAGCGGAGTCGAGAATATGTTTGATGACCTTGGTCCACACTTTCAATCATCATGAATAGTATGTACAAAGTAGACCTTAAGAATCTCACTTTTCTACCAATTTTCCAAATGATTCGCAGTTTTTCACACCAAAACTAAGCATTTGCATAGACTAAGCAACGAATAGCGTGATCAATAGGCTTTTCGTTTCTCTTCATATTTAACGTATTCCATTTATTGTATCCAGGGAACATCTTGTTCAAATAGGTTAAAACCGATGGTGATAGCTCGCGATGTAGTCTTTCCGAGAAAAAAACGTGGTTAATTACCATTTTTCTCAATTTTGCGTTCAGATGCTTCATCTTTATATCTATCAATATCTCTAACAATATAACTTTCACACGATAGTTAGTTAGTTAGTTAATAGACCAATATTGACCTAGTCTAGAAAATTTATATCCTTGAACTAAGACCTGTCACTGATTGATCATCCATTCCGAATTGACTCTTTCATTTTAATGCTTGATTTGTCCCTAATCTAATCCAATGTATTAGTTCATGTGATTCGGGGTACATCTTTACTCAATTTCTGAGTTGAAATCAAGTTCAGTTATTCATGACTATTGGTGAGCTAGCTCATGAATGCTTATCACTGTTTAAGTCATGAAATCCAGGATCTAAAATATACAATGAAATAATCACCCATTAACGCCTCACTAATAGCTCCATTGTTAACCAACAGCCTTTATTGTTGGCTTTGGATAAATTGAAGATTTTCCTTTGGTATTGTCCCTTGTTGTGTTTTCAATTTTCCAAATCTTTATGAGTCACGTTTGTCAATCCTACAATAGAATACATGTAGATGTAAAATAGACCATTCAAGAGAATAATATCCATCATAGTCACGCTTGCTGGAGATTGGCAACTAGGAGAAGTATGAAGGACATCAACTCCAAGAGGGTCTTAAAAAAGTGAGAAATTATTGGTAAAAAGTTGGCATATGAGTGATTCAATGCATACCATTATCATGCCTCTGGACGAGAGAACAAAAAAATCGAAACATGTGAACTGGATTGGTCTCTCTACCGATAAACTTATGATATTATTCAATTTGAAATGCCACTCATTAGCAAGATATACGATTATGAAAGATTATGATACAGCATCAGGGTAATCCTCTCAACCTAATTAATCAGAGGAATATGTTGATTAATCGTTATCTTGATGATATAGACTTACCGATGATGTGGCCGATCTTGCAGATAAATTAAATGCAATAACTATAACAGTAGTGATTCCGATTGCAAAGCCGATGACAATGAACTTCACCCCAGGAGTTGCACTAGAAAAGAGGCCGGCATAGATTATCATGACCAATCCAAAGAATCCTAGACTATAAGTGGTTCCAACAATGAAAGAGAGAGATTCATTCGATTTTTTTGTACCATTATAGACATGGAGATAATTCCACAAAATTGGATGAAATTCTGGTCCTCCGAAGGTTTTACTGTCTATTTGAAGATCATTCAGCATACCTTTGGTTACTTCTAATCGATATTTTGTAATCAAACAGTAAGTATTGAAAAAGAAAACACTAGTATGATCTGCTCTGAGAAATAGATAACTACCTATTTGGCATGAAATCAAGATTGGAAATTGAAATATTGATGCTATGGAAAGAAAAGAGAGAAGAAAATAGGACAAAGAAAACCCCATACAATAATACCAAAAGTACAGTGAGCACAATATAAATTTTATTGATTCTTCTCCTCAACAGATTCCAAGTCGAGGCATCATGAGCCCAATTTGGTGCACTTCGATCAGCCAGATGAACACGAATCCAATCAGAATTTGGCTTTTTCCACTCTATAATTGACAATCCCCAAAGAGTGGTGAGAGTATTGATATGCAGTAAAACAAAGAATCCATCGCTCAAAAGTCTAGTATTTCCAAATAGAAGACCTATGTCACAAAGTATCAGTCCAATGTGTGGATCACTTATGAACATCAACGATATGCACCTCACAGTGTTGAAAAATGTGATAAAGTATGCCATACGATTGATAGTATTTCTTGTTGACCGGCATAAAATTGCCATTCAAAAAACCGCACAGATACAAGGCAGCCTCAAAATTATACTCCAATACCTTGGATGACGGCTGATGTTTTGTCATTCCAAAGAACTTTGTTACTGATTTCATCATTGACCTTAATTTTTCCCCTTCCCCACGAAGGACGAATCGAGAATATGTTCGATGAACTCGGCTCACACTTCCAATCATCATGAAGAGTAGGTACAAGGTAGACTTTTGAAATCTCTCTCTTGCATCAATTTTTCAAATGAATTTCACTATTCCTTAGTTTTTTACACCGAAGCTAAGCATCAGCACTGACAAACAATGAATAGCGTGATCTACAAGCTTTTTGCTTTTTTCATGTGTTTCATTTTAACATATTCGTATTAATATGACATCTCACTCAAATTGATTAAACTCGGTGGTGATAGCTCGTGATGAAGGTCTTTCATTCAAAGGAATGGCTAATCACCATTTTTTGTCAATTTCGTGTTCGAGTGCATTATAAGGTACATCTTTTGAGCGATAGCTATAAACTTCAATTTCGAACGATCATCACGAATCATATCGCTGTAAAAAGCTATCTTCTAAAAGCTAAAAAGCTAGGAATCATGAGATCCAATAATTGTAAAATTCATCTTCAGCTCCTATGGCTCTCTCTCTCTCTTCCTGATCTTGTTAGCTCAATCTCACCATTTTTCATCCATCCATTTCATTAGCTCGGGATATAGTTTTTTCAATTAAATACATTTCTAACTACCATTTTTTTCAATTTCAATTGGGCTCACTTCTGGTCTGATGCTAATAGGCGCTGTATTTTTTGATACTGTTCCGATATTCGATCATCTGCTAGGCTTGAGATTTGCAACAAGTAACAGCATATGAGCTGTCAGCTCAAGTATAGTCTGTTGAGATGAAAAATACAAGTTTTAGTTTTGGACAGGATCCCATTGGTCAACTCACCAGAATCAAGCTTCTTGAAGAGAATGCAAAAAATTGGAAACATGTGAATTGAATGGGTTTTTCTTCTAAAATGCTGATAACGTTATTCAACTTCAATCTTTGTTCAGAACGTAACGTAATTTGGAAAGAAATACGGTGAAATTGCTTGGTGATTTTGGCTACCTGAGGAAGAGAAAATTAGATTCACCCAAGCTGGTTGAATTGCATTTGTAACTCACTGATAACGTTGCGAATTTTCCAGTCAAATTAATTGCTATAGGACCTAATATGAGAGCACCAAGAACAATGAGAATTGCAAGATATGTGGCTGGAGGTGAGGTATCAGAGTATAGGGCAACAAATAACATCAATACTATTAGTGCATAGCAATTGAAGTAAAGTGAACCGATGAATAGACAGAGAGTTTTATTGGCTTTCTCGAAATCTGAATAGACGATCATGTATTGCCTCAAAATCAATTCTAGCTTGAGCTTACAAAGTTTTTCTTGACTAAACTTGAATTTTACGAGCTCATGATATATCTCATCTAATTGGAATTTGATAATTAGACAGTAGCTATAGAAGAGAAAAAGCGCTATTTGTGCACCTCGGAGCATAATTAACTGGCCATATTGGAAGAAAATCCATGTTGGAAGTTGTAGAATTCTGAATACTCTAATGTTAGGTATGAGCAAGAGATAAGTGATTAGGGTGGCATCAGAGGGGAGAAATATTCCCATCATGACCAGAGTTAACACAATATACATAAAATTGATTATATTCCATAAAGCTCTCCATTTCGAGGAACCATGTGCCGATTCTTCAATATTCTGCTCAACAAAGTATACACGGATCCAATTTTTACCGATATCTTGACAGTTGAGCACTGAGAATGCCCATAAGGTAACAAGTGAACCGATATAACATGAGAGGAAAGCTCCATCAACTAAAAGTCTTGTGTTCCCAAACAAAAAGCCAATATCACAAAGTGTTAATTCTGTTGATGGATCACTTATGAACAAGGTTATGATGATTCGAGCATTGTTGAAAATAACCAAAGAATAAGCCAAGAAATTTCTAACTTTGAACTGGCTGATTCTGCCAGTGTTGTTCGTAGGGACACTTTTATAGAGAAATCCTGACTGAGACAGAACATCCTCAAAGTTGTAAACTAACACTCTGGAACTCTCTCTTATTTTTCTCATTCCGAGGAATTTCATGACTGTTGACAACATTGCCAAGCTATATATACATGTATTATCTACATATATTATCTGAAAACCTTATAAAAATATCATTAATGTGTGAAGTTCCTAACATCATGAGATTAGGAAAACTAGTGCGCTTCATTTTATATCGACTTTATGAGAGGAAACTTCCTCAATTATTCCATTTCTCCAATTGAAGCTTTTTTCTAGCTAGCGGGGCACTATATTTGGATTGATTGTTTTTCATGGATTGATAATGATTTTATAATTAACACCTGTGACTTGGGGTTTCAACTGTATTGCTTCTCCTCAAATTCTACGGGAAGAGCACTTCTCTTCTCCTTTATTTGCGTGCTTTGGTATCGGAGTCTCCATGATTCGATGGATCTGGCTAAAAAGCGTATCCAACAGGTATTGCTTTCTAATTAAGCGCTTGATAATGATGATGTCTCATCGTCTGGAGTTTATTATGAATTGTTTACATCTATGTCATAAACTTCAAGAGATCAATAAGCAAATGAAAAATTTTCATACTTTTTATGTAGGATTCAAGAAGAGAGCGGTGAATCTATGTTTCTCATACTGTTCATCTTATCAGATGGAGAGAAGACTGAATTATTGATGCATATTAAATTTTTCGTGATTTTTGGCTGTTATGAGTGCTCAGGTTAGCAGTGATGGAGTAACCCTAACGATGGTTATCTTAATCCTGTTCAACAAAATGGAGGAGGCTCATTTTTAATTATCATGCCAGAAAAACCTTATAATTATGGAGATCTTTTATCAGGCTTTCGAATTCTCATGCAAAAAATTTCACTAATTCTCCTTAATTGCCAGATTTCATGAGTACCGGAGTCTTCTGAATGAAAATTTGCCCTTATCTTGACTCACCAATTCTATCTCTCGTTGAGGTTGAGATTCACAACTAGCAGAAACATGTGCACATCAAGTTCCACCAAAGTCTATTAAGAAAAACAAATGAGCTTCCAGTATGCCACAGATCATGAAACGCACAAGGATCAAGCTTCTGGAGGAAAAGGCAAAGAATTCGAAGCATGTGGACTGAATAGGTCTCTTCTGACATGCTTATTATATCCTCTAACATCATTAAATACTCATTAGGACCATTCGGTGTTATCTGAGGAAGAATTTGACGAAATCTCTTGACAATTTTGCCAGCCTGCAAGAGTTTCGAATAAATTAATAAGATTCTTGCAAGCTATCAAGATATCGAATGAGCTTTCAGATTGTATATGTTGGAATTTATCTAAAACTCTGATTTCGTTCCTAGTTCCTAATTTAGATTGCAATTCTGCCACGATACGAAAAATCAAAGCTCGACTTTGAGATGTCAAGTCTGAAATCTCATTCGCCCCTCTGGTAGAATAAACTCGCCGATGATATTAGTATCGTAGATTTTCCAGTTAAATTGATGGCTGTTGGGCCCAAGATCGTAATACCCCAAACTAGAGTTGCTAAAAGTTTTTCTGGAACAATAGCATTTGAGCAAAGAGTGATAGAGAGCATTAAGACCACGAGCGAGAAAGTGTTCAAACAAAGAAGCCCAATTAATAAAGATAAGGCTTCGTTGGCATTCTTGAAGTCTATATAGATAGACATATAATTTTTCAAGATTGGGCTCAATTCGAAAGGGTTGTATTTCCGATTTCTGAGATTCAATCCATCTAGCTTATCACACACCTCATCAAGGCGAATTTTTGTAATAAAACAGTAGCTATAGAAAAAGAAAGTAGACATTTGTGTACTTCGAAGCATTATGAAATATCCTCACTGAAAAAACCCAGAAAGTACCCAAACAGAAACTTGCAATGAAACAATGCAATTTTTGTTTCATGTGTTTTTCTCATGATGCTCATTTAATCGGCTTTGCGCTATTGTCAACTGGAAACCCAAGGATGTGGATTTGATTTTATCATCTTCCCTGATAACCTGAACGCGATGAGCAATGGTATTATTATTATTATTATTATCATTATCATGATTCACTGTGCATGTAGGTGTGTAACCAAACATATTACACAAATCATGACCGGCGATGAAAAATATTGGATCAAACTATCAGTGTGTAAATGTCTGTTTGTGGGTGTATATGTTCTTATTTTTGGGATAATTGTTCATTATTTTGAAGTGTTACCATGAAATTTTCCATTCACTGCTCTTAGTTTTCATGAATTTGTTTCCGAGTGTATGCAAATTTGACATGACATCGCATGAATTCAAGATTCTTCTGCTCATTATTTTTGTGGTCACTTTCTATTCCATTTTCATTCTCAATACAAGCAATTATGATACACCAATCAACAAATTTATCGTCTACGAACCTCATCATTTCACCAGAAAAGCATTCCAGTACAATGTATCCTCACATAATATGGATGATTTGCGACAATTAATTGATTTGAATGATTTTCAATTTATGTTGAACAATTTTCCATGCCATAAATCTAATCTTCACGATGCTGGTGGTGTTAGGGGCAGTGTCGGGAATTCGAATGATCAAAATAATTATGAAAAAAATATATTTCTGTTAATTTTTATTCATAGCTCGGTGAGCAATTTTCATAAGCGTCAAGTTATCCGTGAAACATGGGGCAGTTTGACCAACGTATCTCATTATCAAATTCGCAAAGTATTTCTTGTTGGTCTATCTAATGATCCACAAACACAGTCCAAATTGATTGTGGAAAATAATGCTCATCACGATATGGTTCAAGGCAATTTTGTCGATTCATATCATAATCTGACCTACAAGCATGTTATGGGACTCAAGTGGGTCCATTATCACTGTCAAACAGCAAAATTCATCCTCAAAACGGATGATGATATTTTTGTGGACACTTTCCAGATGGTACCATATCTTCGCGGTTATATGATCAATTCACAGCCTTCAAAAAATTTTATTTGTTGTCATCTGATTGAAAGACCGGTGGTTAAGCGAATTCCATCCAGCAAATGGTTCGTTTCTTCTGAGGTGAATTTTTCTTTTATTATGATTCTTTCTAAGATTTTAGTGAGAAAAGAGAAATTCTTCATTCATTATCATGAATTGGGAAGGAAATTTATCAAATATTTATTTATAACTGATATTACACCGCTTTCTCTTTTTGCCATTTTCAAGGACTATCCTGATAAATATTACCCTCCTTATTGTTTCGGCTGGAGTGTAATCATGTCACCAGATGTAGTAAATAATCTTTATATTGAGTCAAAAAATGCTACTTATTTCTTTATTTATTTCGATGATGTTTTCGTTACCGGTATTTTGGCTAAGAAATTAAAAATTCAACACATCGATTTGAAACCCAAAATAGCTTTATACGCCAATGATACTCGTCAATGGCTTATATCTGACTCTCATTCGCTTCCTCCTCTTCTTGGACATCCTCGAGTAGTGAAAAATTCTTCAACAGTATACAGTCTGTGGATCAAGGCAAAAGCGTGCCATGAAAAGATTGAAATCAACTGATGGGTCTTGAGTACATGTGCTATTGGAATCTTTGAGATGATATAAATATTTACTAGTCTTCGCACCTCTAATCTGACCTATCTGTTACTTCCACTTGATGTAGAGGAGAAAATGTGCATGATAAAATCCGAGGTCAGTTTTCAGCGTTTGAAATAACATTTCAAAAGTATATCTCAGTAAATGAATCGAAAAGTAAATTATATGAACATCATGTTTATCAGATTATTCAAGCACATTGTACTTCTCATCAATAATGATTGCTTGATTCAGGTTTGATCGATTCATTATCTCCAAGAAAATCAGATAATAAGAAATTTTCATCAGTAATAGGTGAGAAAATAATCACATCCGTCTCAGAGTAAAAATAAGCAAAAAAATGTGAAAAATTCGAATCTAAATATTTTTCTTAATAAATCTCTTGAATCTTTTTCACACTTGAATAGGGGCAGACCAGTTAAAAATAATTTTTCACTGTGTTCCCGCTCTCGAAGTATTGGTCTGCTTTCCTGAACATTATGTACTCCTGAGATTGGCCACGAGAAGGAACATAGTTGACATGAATTCCAAGAGAGTCTTCATAGGAGAGAGAAAACGCAGATAAAAATTGGAATATAAACAATTCAATGCATACCATAGCCATGGTCCTGGATGAGAGAACCAAAAAATCGAAACAAGTGAACTCAATAGGTTTATCTTCAGATAGACCGATGATATTAGCCAATTTCATACAACACTCACTACTAGAGTTAAATTGTCTGAGATTATGGTACAGAGTACGGATAATCTTTTTTGCCTAATTAATTAGAAGAATGTATCAGAGGATTGTTATTCAAGCGATAAAGACAAGAGTTTACCGATGAGCTGGACAATCTTGCAGCCAAATTGAATGCAACAGTGATCAAACTTGTGATCCCAAATACTAAGCTGATTGCAATCAGCTTCACACCAGAAGTTGCACTCGAATAGAGGCCGGTGTAAAGCATTATGATAACCCCAAAGAACGACAAACAATAGACCGTCCCAACAATAAATGATAGGGACTCATTCGATTTTTTCGTATCACAATAAATATGTAGATAACTTTCCAATATGGAATGATACTCTGGCTCTATGAGCATTTTGTTATTCATTTCAATTTCAATTTCGTTGAGCATAGCATTAATTCGCTCCAAGCGGAACTTTGTAATCACACAGTAGCTATTGAAAAAGAAAACACTAATATGACCTGCTCTGAGAGAAAGGTAACTTCCTATTTGGCATAAAATCCAGATTGGAAATTGAAATATTTTCACTGAAATCATACTAGGAATGAATAGAAGAGAGGAAAATAGAGCAAAGAAAGCTACATAGAATATTAACATGGTCACATTGAATATAATATACATCTTATTGATTTTTCCCCTCAAAAGATTCCAAATTAAAGCATCATGAGTGTAATCTGATGCATTTGGATCATTCAGATGAACACGAATCCAATCAGAATTTGGTTTTTTCCACTCTATAATTGACAACCCCCAGAGAATAGCAAGAGTATTGAAACACAGTAAAGTAAAGACTGCATCACCATATAGTCTAGTATTTCCAAATAGAACACCAATATCACAAAGTATCAGTCCAATGTATGGATCACTTATAAACATTATCGATATGCACCTCAAAGTGTTGAAAAGTGTTATAAAGTAAGCCACACGATTGACAGTAGTTTTGGTGGAGCAGCAAAATTCTCTCGCCATAAAATTGCCATTCAAAAAACCAGACAGATACAAGGCAGCTTCATAATTATACTCCAACAGCCTGGATGACTGTCGAAGTTTTGCTGTTCCGATGAGCTTTGAAATGAATTCCATCATTACCGATAACTTTTTCCTCTATTCATGGAGAGCATTGAGATTTAAGATGAATTTCCTACTTGGTGATAATTTCCTTTTCATGAAATAAGAATCAGAAATATGTTCGATAGATTTGACTATTACACACACACATCATGAACTGCATGTGGATGAAAGAGTTTGGATTTGGAATCTTCTTTTTCCAGTTTTCTATCATTTTTTCGATTGATTTCCATTATTCCTGAGTTTTGCGTACCAATATTTGGAATCCGCATTAATTGAGCAATGAATTGCGTGATTAATTGGCTTTTCGTTTTCCGTTATGCAACCATTTGACGCATCAATGCTTATCCACAAAGCTTTCCATTCATTTTGACTAAACTCGATATTGATGATCCTGTGCTAAATAATTTTTCCATAGAGGAACATGACTTATTACCATTTTTTCTCAATTTGGTGCTTTCAGTAAATCTTTAAACATATTTTTCAGGAGATAGGTATGGCTCTTAGCAACGGAATATTTCTTTGTATACAGCTCACTCCAAGCTTTAAGAAATAACGTTGACCTAATCTATTAGCATCCGATGTATTATTCAATTAGAATCTATTATTGACTATTTATCTCCATCGTATCTATTTCAAATTTATTTTCACCTCCTACTTGTTAGTGCTAGAAAGCGGGTTTTTAGAAGTCCCATCCCCTATCTTTGCTTTGATTCGGATGCGTTTTCCTTGCCTTATATCAGAGAACACAAGTCAAATTGGGTATTTTGATACTGAGTCATGAAGATAGAGTGCTGATGAACACTGGCCAGTTAGTTCTTGGTGAATCTTGTATCCTATTCAAGTCATGAAATTCAATATTCGAAATACATGTATATACTACATCTTGCTAACTCTATTTTCGACCTGTAATTTGGATTGTAAAATGTGGAAAAAAATCAAACAGGGAAATGGCTCTTACCTCTGGTGGATAGTTTTTTGAGGACAATATATACAAACAGAATTTGATTTTAATTCAAATCAGATAGACATACCACATAGAAATTCCAAATTATATCTGAAAAATGTCTCAGATTTCTAAAAAAAGTTCAGCTGTATCCTTGCATTCTTGGCCTCAGGTTGGCGACTAGTAGCATCATGAATGCTGCTCCTTCAAGGAAACTCTTGGGAAGAGAAAAGAATCAAATTTATGCATACGTGAATGTATCTGATCTCTACAACACATACCAGTAATAAACTTTTGGACGATAAGGTCAGAAATTCAAAGCGTTTGAACACAATAGGTCTCTCCACTGATATGCTGAGAATATTGTTCAATTTCAGCAAGAGCTCAATCTCAGAAATTCTTGGTGAGATACGATAGATCTGTTTGCAGATCTTATTTGCCTAGAATGAACATTCACCATTGATTCATGTCTACCCTGATATGAGTATGATTCACTTACTGATAGAGAAGATAATCTTCCATTCAAATCAGGTAAGAGAATACCCATTGTTGAAGTACCAACTGCTGAACTTAAAGCGAGTAGTTTAGCACCAAAAGAGGCTTCTGAATAAATGAAAATGAAAAGTTGCATAATAACCAAAGTGAAGCCAGCACAATAAAGTGATCCGATCATAATTGAGAGTGATTTATTTGCTTCCTCTGAATCCGAATAAATTTCAATATATTCTCTCAAAATTGAATCTAAACGAGATGAATTGACTCTTCTGTTTTTTCCTTTAAGTTCTTCCAATTTCAAATTGACTTGATCCAGCCGATATTGAGTGACCAAACAGTATGTTATGATCAGAAACAGAGTAATGTTGACCCCTCGAAGCATGTAGTATTTACCACTCCCCGATATAACGAAAGTAAAGATCTGAGAAATTTGGATCTCTGGACTATTTGTTCGAAATAACAGTGAAAAAATCACCAAAGTACTCTCTGGAAAGAAAAATCCTATCAAAATTAGGGTGATTGTGACATAAGTTCTGTTGATTCTTCGCCGTAAAACCATCCAACTGGTAGTATTTTGTGTCCGATTTTCAATATTTTGATCTACAAAATATACATTAATCCAGTTTCGATTCGAATTTTTCTTTTTCATATCTGTAAATGCCCATAAAATGCCTAGTGTCATGAAGGAACAGGCAAAAAAAGATCCATCACTCAAAAGTCTATTCGGACCTTCACCAAAGAGGAGTCCAAGATCACACAATGAGAGCAATATTGTGGGATCAATTGACATCATCACGATAGCAAATCTAATTGCATCACAGATTGTTAGAAAATATGCCAGAAAGTTCAAAAGTTTGGATTTGTTTTGAACTCCGTTACGATGGTCAGCGTACATGAATCCACTTTCATGTAGAACTTGTTCGAAATTATAGTTCAATAATCTGTTGGTAGAACCAGTCCTCGAAAGTCCAATAAATTGCAGAACTCTTTTGGAAACAGTCATCATTTCCTAGGCAAATGGGACACAAAACTTTTTCTTCAAAAGAACTACATTAGATTTTCTTCAAATAGATCATTTACAACTCACCCTTTTGATAGTTTAAATGTATTGGGTAGGTTTTAGTGATTGTTTCTCTTCAGTTATCTCGTCTCGCCTCTCTCTTGTTATGGTTCACCTCTATCACGAATAATATAATAATAATAATAATTGTTCCGATACAATGTAATTGGCAGGTAAAATTCATTTTTATATATAAACTCGAAACTGACTCATAATATTCCTTCTTAGGATCAACAATAAGTAACAAAGACTATACCGAGGATATGCTTCGATTTTTTTTCCAAAATGATTTCTGCACTTTACAATTGTAATTTGATGAACTGTTATTAAGTAGCGGTGAGAATTGATATAATATAAATTGATGATCGATTATCTTTCCAGTATTCGTGCTGTGTAGCCTTATCAGCTACACAGCTGTACTTACTCAGTAGATTGAGTGATCACAAAATTACTGTATCATGATAGTTTGCTTTTGAGCTCTAGAAATACAGTATATATAGTGATGAACCATTCATTTGGTTGAGCCCTAACTTCTATTACAAAAATTATCTTCATTCCTGACCAATTTATTTATGCCAACAAATCGAAGAAATGCAATCAAATCAATGGAGAACATTCTTCATCAAAGGAAATTTTTAATCCATCTTTTTCATTCAACGATCTTTCTTAAGATCAAAGACAGAGAAGAACAGAACCGAGAAATTAATCGATAGTTTTAAAACAAAATGAATGATCTTCACTCTGAAAAAACAGCTCTCGCAGCTTCCTGATTGATCTCTCTAATATGTTCATCAATTGTGTTAGGGTCTTCAGGCAGAGCTTCAATTCTTTTTTTCAATTCTTCAGACTTTTTAGCAAATCCTTCCCATATTCTGCCCCACTCATCAATCTGAACCCAGAGATGAGCTTTCTTCACAATTGGCTCCTCATCGTCAACATTCATGAAAAAATCTGCTTCATATCGCTTTGACGTTTCTTCGAGTACGGTTTTCCAATCAGCTGAGAATTCAATTAATATAAGCAAAAAATGAGTTACTGGATGCAATGCAATTTCATCAAAAATACATTACCTGCATGAGCAAAGATGGAGAGGATAACAAGAAGAGCAAAAGAAGATATTAGAACCTTTGAAATCATTTTGAACGCAAATTAGCAACTTGATCGGAGACAAGCTCAACCAAACTGATCTTACTTCTCAAGATTGTCAACGTTTCATTATTTTTCCAACAGCCTCTGCCGACGTCCCTCATCAATCCAGGAGAAAAGTTTCCTCAGAGTATGCATAAACAGAGATGTATAATAAAAATGTTTAATCAGAAATGTATTATAAGTATTGCCAACACAAATTACATACAGCAAATATTGTTTGCCAGCGTTTTGGGCAATATATTCCTTAATTTGAGGAAACATGCATCTTTGTTAATTCCATTCTTCCTTGGGAAAATTTCTATTTTATGGAAAAATAGAAAATTCTGAGAATCACATTTTAAATCAATAAACAATATATAATAAATAAATGATGAATAATCTACTCAGGAGCACAGCGCTCAACCTGAACTCTGGTTCACGCAGCAACAAGAGTGTTCACCACGTCTTATGTGATGATGAAGCGATGATAAATACATGTATTTCTTTTTTCCCACAATATATCTACAGATTTACAAGAATATTCTGTCAGACCTATCATTAATTATTATAAATGATATCGCAATAAATAACGGTATAATCTATCAATAAATAAATAATGAATAGTATTTGGCTTATTTTTATTCTTCTTTCCATCAGATTGGAGCAATTAATGAAAAATTCATCTCGCTTAAGAGCATCATTGGATTGAAAATCTGAAACGAAATGTTCCTATCAGTTAGTGATGCAGAGGAATCGATGATCAATTTCTATATTGACACTTGAGCATCTTTGAACCACATGAAAGCTTCATCATATATATCCAAAATTTTCTTAGCCAAATCTTCTCCACTCAAATCTTCAGGGAGATCTTTGATTTTTTGCTTCAATTCTAACGATTTTTCACCAAAACCTTCCCAACTTTCGCCCATTTCATCCATTTTCAGCCAACTATGAGCCTTCTGTACAATTGGTTCCTCATCCTCGGCATCCCAATATGGCTCCTCATCCATTCGCTTAGCTGTTTCAGCTAACACAGTCTCCCAGTCATCTGGTCGAAAATTGATGTCATTATTTAGTATCACTACTGATGCAAACGATTGAAATTAGATATAACAAAACATTCTCACCTGCATTAACAGAATTGAGGAAAATAGCCGATAAACACAAGAATGCAATCACAACCTTTGAAATCATTTTTATAAGACCTAATTAAGTGTGAACTCGAACACTGAGCTTTCAAGATCTAATGGTCATGCACTTCTCTGGGAGCTCTCGATGCTCTCTCCCAAGATATGTGTAATCGATGTGAGAGCTATTGAATTAATTAAATTATCAATTAATTTATTCATTTTGGTTGAAGAAAAAAATGTGAGAAAAGGTATAAAATTGTCAAAATTTTTTTTAGAAGAAAATTCTTTTCAACTTTAATAAAACTCAAGATTTCATGAAAATCGGGGATGAAAAAATTTTTGCCAGAATTAAATTGTTTACGATGGAAAAAATTATCTCGATGAGCATCAAACAACCATAATTCTGGTGCAGACAATCGCACCAGCAACGTCATCTGCACCAGAAAGACCAGAGACACCTAGTTGTTGGTCATCTACTTCAACCAGCTCATTTTATTGTGCTTACGATCATGGAAGTTTTGAAGAAGTTTATGTTCATACTCAAAAATTCACGGTCCAAGTTGTGGGAAATATTATCATTAGGATGGTTTGAATAATACCAACGGTTTTCCGAAATTTGGTGTAAGCTGAAGTTTCTCCTGAAAATAAGTGAATGGACAACTCTGTTCAATTGGCAAGCAGAATTTCGGTTCAAACAGAAACAGCACCAGACGAGTACTATGAAGGAAAAACGAAACGTTCATATATTGATGAACTTGTCCTCTGGACTCGACACTTAGGTCAATATTTGGAATCTAACAAAATATTTTCCATACTATTTGGGTTGGCTAATTAATATCATTCATGTCTTATCCGAAAAAATTGAGGTCCAAATTCATCTGGTTCTCTACCTACAAGCAAAAAGAAGAGGAGATCATTTATTACCAAACCGATTGAATCTACAACATGTCAGGGTGATTCAATTCGATTATTCTTCAAAAACCGCTGAGAGGGTAGAATAAGATCTGTTATATTCATCTCTATTCTTGGAAAGATTCGTAGAAATTGTAAGCTTGATCGTAGATGTTCACAATTTCGGTGTAAAAATTATTTGAATTTTCAGGAATAGCTTTCACTTTCTCCTTCAATTCCTCCGATTTTTCTCTGAAGCCTAGCCAAGCTTGACCCCACTTGTCCAGTTGAAGCCAAGTATGAGCTTTCTGGACAATCGGTTTCTCCGAATCAACATTCAAGAAAGCATCAGCTTTCATCTTGTTTGCTGTTTCATCCAACGCGATTTGCCAATCATCATCTGATGGAGAGAGTATAAACAATCAATGGACTCAATTGACATACAGGTATCGAAAATACACTATACCTCCATTGACTGCGATGAACAAAATCGCAAATAGGCCGAAGGTGAAGAGAGCAATTTTCGGTACCATTTCGAGATGAAGTTGATAAAGAGTTTGATAAGCATAGAAGGTGATCGAAATGATGCCTGTTTCCACAAGCCTCATCATTTTTCTGATGAGCTTTTGCTGCCGTCTTTTATGAAATTATAGAAAAAAATGAAAATCATTTTCCAAGTTGTGATGATTTTTGCCCAATCTATAGGAAATGTTTTTAGGAGGACCTAAACTCATGATATTCGAAAGAAAGTCATCAAAAAATCATTTACACATTCATTTGTATTTAGAAAATGGAAAAGCTAGTGAATTTGATAGAATCAATGAGAAGTTTTGTCAAAAAGCTCACAGTCGTAAGAGAATTGATCTTATTCATTTTGAGAAGATTTCAGAGATTTCAATTATGATATATTAAATCGCGGATATTTTACTAAATAAGAGCTGCAAAGACTCTATTGGCATAGAGTGATTTTTATCAATAGCTTTGCTTCTTTCATATAATCTTATGATACAAGCTGATTTCGTGTTTTTTAAGAGATGAAACAATCAATAAACTCTACGAGGACATGATATAATTATAGAATCTCGACCTCAAGACTGTATTTATCGAATGCTGGTTAATAACTGTCTCCGTTTCATCCTGAATGAATTTCATTGCAACTCACCGCTTCAGTCAATTCCTCTAAACACAAAAAATCGAATTGAAAATCAAATGAAATCGAATACAGCGTGATAATGTAGGTATTCACAATATGCATATCATTCATGGGAACACAATTTATCAAGTGGACGATAAACACTGGTGTTGAAGAAAACTTTTCTTTAACTTTACTGATGTCTAATACGAAGCTTCATTGTTCTCTGCTTGTCAAGTTGCCCTTGCCTTCATAACTGTCCAGTTCTCGAGCTACCAGCCATAGAGTCGAATTTTATGAACACATCTTCTCCAGTAATACATTTTTAGCATGATACAAAATGATAAGAGTACCCTCCATTCATCTCAAGGAGAATTAGATTGAGAGCAATTTCCACTAGTAGGTACCATGGAAAAATCAGTTCCAGTAGTACATGTTGTTATGTTATATCCAGTATTAGGATTTTTTTTCTGACCAAAAAGCTTCTCACAAGCATATGGTAAAGTTGCTGATAGGAAAATTAATACTATTGAGATTATACCAATATAGTAGGCATAGTTCATTGGATTGTTCTCGATCAATGGTCCAGCGATAGCTGAATGGATTGAATCCCCTAATATTCCAATTCCAAAAATTAAAGAGGTTTGTTGGCTTGTGAGTGAAAAGCATCTACTCATTTTGACAAAAGCTACTGGAAATACAGGACTGAACCCAGCACCGAGCAGTATTGACGTAGCCCATAAACATATCGAGCTTGTAGTTATAAATCCTATCACTACAATTGTACCAGCTACAGCCATGATGAGGAACATATAGAATACCGAGTTCTCACTCAACAGCATCGTAAGACCAACGAAAATTAGTCTTGTGACTGAGAATGAGGTCCAGTATGTCGAGGCAATCAAAGCTGCTACTCTTTTCTCTATCTTCAAGGAAGATTTGAGGCCAAATGCTTGAACATAACTGCCTGTAAAAATTTTGATGAATTCATTATCTCCAAGATTGATAAATGGCCGACTGTACTTACACACTAGGCTATTGATCGCAAGGAAAGCATGAAGTATTGCACTGACCCAGAGAACAGTCAAATTTATTTTCCAAATTGGGTGCTGGGGTAGAGGATCTGTTAGATTGGATTTATTCAGACCATCTTCTTGCAATTCAGCATCAGATTTATCAGTTTTTTTCTTAATTGCCTCAGCAAAAATATTGGGACTCTTGAAATAGTAGTAAAAAAAACAAAATCCTACAACAACAGATGCTCCACCACAAACGAAGAAGGGACATATCAGCTGAACATCGTGCTGGCTGTACATCTCTTTGTGGGCATCAGGATTATCCATAGCATGCTCTGGAATCGGAAGTAGAAAATGCCTAACGAAGGCTGGACATGAGAGTGCACCAAGTCCAAAAAACATTTGCATCATTTGAATCGCATTCCCCACTTTTTCGGTGTCCCAAATTAAAGTTATGGCGATGTGGCTATCTATTACAGTGAGAAAATCAAGAGTTATCTAATTGAAAGATTATCAACGAGAAAGGCCCGTTTTTACACTCACATAAATCATATACTGCATTTCCTATCCCAGAAAGAAATAGAAGAATGGCCACAATGTTGAAATCATAGATCAGAGGTGTGATGAGAATAGCAATACCAGAGGAGGCAACCCCAATGCCCATGGCAACATAAATGTTGACATACTTATTTAAGAGGCCAACTTTCTCGGAGAGATCATATTCGATTGAGAAGTTAATCTCACATTATAACTCACTGCAGAGGTATATTGTGCAGAAAAATAGCTAGCTCACCTGATAAGGACCCAAAGCAATGTCCAGCCGATGCTGCAGAAACTAAACGTGAGATGGTTGCGAAATCCTGTTGGAGTTGAATTTGAAGGTCCAAGAGAGTTGAGCCAATGATGATTGATCGACAAGCGAATAGAAAGAATGACAAACAGAACAACATTGTTGCGATTATCTCAGTCCGATAATTCAGTAAGCTCCCCATGGAGCCCATTTTCGAGTTTTCTGGATTCCAATCTTGTTGCTGATTTAAAATTCCTGAGAAGTTTATCAATCAAAGTTATACAAGAGGTTTTTCACCATTCCAACTCTCGGAGCAGTAACGCTAATCATACTGCCAGCACCTATCAGCCAGAAAATTCTCATATAAGTTCTTTTCATTGTATATTTATCAACTCATGCCTGTCTTCACATGACCTTTCAATTTTATTGTTGATGAATGCAAAAAAGCACATTTTCTGAAAGAGAAACACAAAATCCTTGATCTGTATAATCACTTTTCCCCAGTTCATACATTTGTTACTAACTCGTTGAATGAAGAGTTTTCAAGCGTCCGATCGGTAACAAATCGAATCTCATCTAGATTTGAAGTTCATGCACTCTGGTTCTGATGACTTGAATTCTTGGATTTGCTGTATCACCAAGCTCAAAGCCTGATACCAAATTTGCTAGCTTCGATGTTGCCTGAAGCTTATACTCATCTCGACAGTGTTCCTTGTTGAATCGGCATCTGACGTTTTCGAGTTTTCTTTGCATCAAATCTGAGTTGGGAATTTACTCAAAAAATGTCGATTTGGCAATTTTAATTAGAATTTGATGATAGGGTGTAAAAATTTATCAAAAATCATAGTTGAAAATCTAACCAATTGATCCCTGATTGGGATAAAATAACAATGCACAAATGATTGACTGATAAAATGATATACTCCCCATTTAGAAAATATTATTAGAGACTTTCAATTCGAATTGTGAAAAATGAGAACATTTTCTTTTCTTAGCCATTCCCTAAAAGTGTTCAAGCAAAAACAAAAAAAAAACGAGATGAGTTATACAAAAAGGCTCATCTATTGATAACGTTGCTCATCCGATGCTTGAGTTAATGTTTTGAGACCAACAGAATATTTTTGGTGCTATTTAGGTTAGTCATTAATTTTATGCATGTATGTGTACAGTTCTCTTATTTCGATGCCTTTTTCTCACCAGAGAAAATTTGGCGCGAAGATCACCCAAGCAAACACAAGATCATTTATTACACCTATTACATGTTAAAATGGTTGATTTTGAACATCTCTCGATGATAAAATCCATTCAATTTATTTCATTCGTATTCTTGGAGAAATTCATAAAAATTGTAAGCTTGATCGTAGATGTTCACAATTTCGATGCAAAAATTATTCGAATTTTCAGAAATAGCTTGCACTTGCTAATTCAATTCCTCCGATTTTTCCCTGAAGCTTGGCCAAGCTTCATCCCACTTATCTAGCTGAAGCCAAGTATGAGCTTTCTGGACAATCGGTTTCTCCGAATCAACATTCAAGAAAGCATCAGCTTTCATCTTGTTTGCTGTTTCATCCAACACGATTTGCCAATCATCATCTGATGGAGAGAGCATAAACAATTAATGAACCCAATTTACATATGAATATAAAAAAACACTACGTCCATTGACTGCGATGAGCAAAACTGCAAATAGGCCAGAGGTGGAGATAACAACTTTCGGTACCATTTTGAGATGCAGTTAGTAAATTGGATAAGCATAAAAGGTGATCGAAATGATGCCTGTTTTCCCAATCCTCATCGATGATCTTTTTTCTGGTGAGCTTTTGCTGCCGTCTTCTATGAAATTATAAAAAAAAATCAAGCTAATTTACCAAGTTTTGAGGATTTTTGTCTTATAAATAGGAAACGTTACCAGAAGAGCTTGTCAACGTGGAAAGAACCCAAATTCATGATATTCGAAAGAAAGTCATCAAAAACTCATTTACACATACATTTTATTTTCAAAAATGGAAAAGCTGATGAATTCAATAAGATCAATGAGAAGTTATTTCAAAGAGACGATGACTCAATTTTTGATCAATAAGTGCTGACAGTTGTGAGAAAATCAGTCTCATTCACATCGAGAAAATTTCAGAGCATTCAAACAAAATCCATCCCAATAAATTTTAGAATAGAAAAAAATCAAGTACATTATTATGTATTTGTCGAGATCGGTCCACTACTCTATGGATCTTCAGAATTTGTGTCTATGGTCCATGGTGCACTGTATTTAGATGAGTAGAAGAAGGTCTCTCTTTTCTTAATTGATACCAGCTCAAGTAATACTTGTTATATAAGTATTTCATCCCTTTCGTGAAGTGATTAACTCACTAAATCAGCTCACTCTCATCATCAATCGCTGTATAAGCTCAGGTTGAAGAGATTTTCAGTTGTCAACTCATCGGTCACGAATCAACATATCGATCTCGAAGTGAAAACTCTAGCTGTTGTCAATTGATAATTTCAACTTTCCAATAATAATTGAATCAGATTTAAAAAACACTGACTTAGTTTAATTTTTTATCAAATTGAATTTAAGAAAAGTGAAAATCTATATTCTCAACAAATACTTGGTTCTTTCTATTCTAAAATGTATTGGAATGGATTTTGTTTGTATGCTCTTATGTGCTTCACAACTCCTCTCTCTCTCTCTCTCTGCTAGGCTCGGAAAAAGGGTTTGCCTCTTTTTATTAATCCGAGAATGGTAAGTTTCGTAAACTAAATGTAAATCATTCTCAATTTACTTCATTTCGTTCTAATTACTTTTGCCGCTTATATTATATTATATTAGTTAATGAGAAGAGCTTGGTTTTGGACGTATTAAAACCCTGAAGTGGACTCAAAAGAGCCTGGCGATTGTCTAAATCATGGACCATTTCATACCATATTAATTCATGGTCAAAAAAGTGTTACTACTCTCCAGCCAATTTTACTCACCTCTTCGTCTTTTGAATTTGAACATCTTATTGTTCTAAATTGAGCTTTTCTATCGAACAACTATCCAAATGGGGATGGACTTACAAAAGCAACATCTCTTATTGTCTTCTAGAGCAAATATTCGCTTTTATGGACATGGCTCAAGTATGTCAGTTTCAGATACATTCGAATCGATAGCTGCTCTACCACTGTGGCTGCAAGTGAGTGGTTTGATGAATTGATCTTGAAAGAACGTCTATTAACTCAAACACTTGTGAACATGGATAATTTTAATCCATTTGAGCAGTTGAGATATCAACTAGCCCCAAATTTCATTTTGAGAGAAATATCCATCAACCACTTTGGAATCGACTCTTTGGAAAAATTTCCATTTACAAGCTTTTGAAAACTCAGAAGATTGAATTCATCGAATAACAAGATTGGTCTACATCTGTATTACCGGAACATCTTGTAAGGGACATCGCTCAAAACCGGCTGAAGATAATATCTTCAGCCTGCATAGGTGTCACTGATAGTAATTTCTGCTGCCAATAAAGTATAAAAGCTCAGAATCTCTATGTATATTTACCTCAGTATTACCTCAGTATAACCTCAGTATTAGTTTAGTCTGTTTCTTTATATGTTTCATAGTTAGCTTTCTTACTCTTTCCATTTCTAATCTTTTGTTATTTGAGTCTGATTAACTTCTCTAATAAACGTGACAATTTGGTCTACAAAAGTGTTCACTGTTTGACGTGAGTGTTACCAATTTCAGCCCCAACTCCCGTCAACATGGTGGAGATGCCTCATCTTGCTTATTGAAATCATTGTATTTGGTGAGCAAAACGATCTAAATTGGTTCAATTTGAACACTTTTGCTTTCAACAAATTCACACTGATTCCAAGTCTGATCAAGTTGAAGATATTATCTTCAACTAATATTGAAAGTGAATCAAGTGGAATTTGTCATTTCTTGACCTTGTTGTCTTGTTACTTGAGAGAAGTTGAAGACATTGTCTTCAACTGTTTAGGTTTCAAAGACATTGTCTTTGATTGTTTACACGTTGAAGATATTATCTTCAATTGGGTTAAGTTTGAAGATATTATCTTCAAACACCAATATTCAATAGAGTCTGCAACAACAACATCTTTCAAGCTGTCGAGTTGGAGTAATTTCATTTTTGATCCACCTTCAGCTGCATCTAATCAAGAAGCTTTTGACCAAGAAGCAGTTGACTCTGAGAGCAGCCAATCATCCTGTTCAACAGTAGTTTCTTCAGTAAATTCAGCAGCCAGTTCAGTTGTCAGTCAACAAACCAATATGAGTATGAAGATACTGAAGGACATGGATGCAGTTGGGCTCCAGAGACTGTTGGAAAGTCTTGGAATTAAGCCACCAGTATCGAAAAATCCAGTGGAAATGAGAGGTATAGCCCTGAAAGCATTGAGAACACAAGCTCTTCTCTACGAAAAAGATAGTCCAGAGAGTGAGAGCCATGCTTATGATTCACTACTGGAGGTCACACCTGAGTGGTTAAGAGAGCTTAGGAGCATTAAGATAGGGGAAGAAGCGCTACAGCAGCTCATAAACAGTGGTGTTCGAGAGGAAGAGGAAGTAAGGTCTTACAACCGAGAAGAGCTTCAAGGATTCGGATTGACCGCTGCCTCAGCTATTCGGATGCACAAAAAATTCCACCCCATCGAAACAACAGCTCCAACCACTTACTCATATCAACTGCCACCACCAACATCAGATAAGCCTGCAATAATGGATTTTGATCCTAATAAGACGAAAATTCTTGATTATTTGGCCGAGTTTAAGCATAGAGCCAAATTCCATGATCCATCAAGGTCAACTTGGGTCACCAAGCTCAGGATGCATCTCTATGGAATCGCACGAGAAGTGCTTGAAGAAGCATATGAGCAAAACCCATTAATCACCTTCGATGAAGCGGAAAGGATATTGTCGAGGTCTGCAATTACTGATGATGACAGGCATGAAGCTGCCAAACTCCTTGAAGACATTGTCTTCAAAGAGGGAGAAGATCCGTTCACTTTCTGCCGGAAGATATCGACAGCAATGAAAGTCATTTGGCCAGATGCTTCCGATGAGTGTATCACTTTTGGTCTGTACTTTAAGGTACCAAAACGCTATGCGGTGCAGCTTCGAGAAGTAATTGCCTCAAAAAGGAGCACATTTGCTAAGGAGTTCTCACGAGTAGTTGAGAGAGAAAATCCAAGACACAGCCAGTATCGTCCTCAACGAGAGAGATTTACTCCACAAGTGCCAATACAAGCGCGACCAGACATCAATAATAATAATAATGTCAATCATGGCAAGCGAGGCCGAGGTCGTCCCAGGAACCATGATCAAGGTGACATTAACCGTCAAGGTCACCAATACAACACCAGACACAACCCTCAAAGGTCAGAAGTTGAGCGAGAAGCTCCCAAAGTCAACGAGAAGGGTGTCTGCTCTTATTGTAAGAAGGAGGGACATTATGTGAAGAACTGCCCTAACATGAAAACTTTAATGTCCAGCATCACCGAAGTCAACCAGATCGATGAGCCAAAAGCGCCTGTCAACAAGAGCTCAAGTCCTGAGATCACAGTTGAGTTCTCAAAGTTCTTCAACAAGAGGGGCAAATTCTCAACTGTGTTACTCGATGGTGGCTCGGGAGTGAATGCTATGACAGCAGCTAAAGCAATAGAGCTCAATCTTCCTGTGTACGAATACACGAAGATCTATCTTGGTTTCAACAATAGCCAAACAGTTGCCGTTGGCTTCACATACATGATCGTGAATGTGCATCCTGGTGATACGTGTCATGTGATAAAATTCATTGTGTTTAATGATTTGAGCAATGATGTGATCCTAGGAACGGATTTCAACTTCAAAACAGGGATATATTCCATCGATTTCCCTGATGAAACGTGGGCATTCTACAGGTTGAAACACTATGGAAAACCAAGAGTCAGATTTTATCCATTACCAAAGGAACAATATGCACATGTTCAACACAGAAGAATCAAATTAGGAGCACATGAAAACCTAGTCAAACACAGCCAGGCTGAAGATAATATCTTCAGCCGGAAAAATTCAAAGAAGCAGGTTGAAGACAGTGTCTTCAACCGATCCAACAACTTTGAAAAAATTCAACTGCTCCGTAATCTGAATGATGATGGATTGCCATCAAGTGTTGAGTCTGTTGAAGAAACACTACAATCGAGAATCAATGAAAGTCTCTCAAGGAGTGAGAAGAAGAAAATCCTCAACACACTGAAGCGATTCATCGATCGATTCTCCACTCACAAGTATGACTTAGGTCTAGTTCCGGATGAATTAGTTGATGTGAAGCTTAAGTTGACTGGACCAATCCCTCGATGCAAAGAGCGGGAGAAGGGTCCGATTCAGCAAAAGATCATCCGAGAAAACATTGCCGAGTTTCTCAAGCATGGAATTCTCGAAAACTCGAAGGCTCCAGGAGCAAGTCCAGTATCACTGGTACCTAAGCCCGATAAGTCATGGCGAGTGGTCATTGATTATCGGCGATTGAATGCAAACATCCAAGCCCCACACTATCCAATTCAAGACATCGACCTTCTCATCAATCATTTAAAAAATAAGAAATACTACGTCTGTCTTGACCTCTCTCAGGGATATTACCAGATCCCACTGAAGCCTGAGGAGCGCGATAAAACCACGATCATTGCTGGTGGAGCATTGTATCGGTTCACAAGACTTCCGATGGGAATCTCAGCTGGACCAGCCTACTTCCAGTTCATGATTGACCAGTTGCTGGGTGAGCTGAAATATGCAGTCGCCATGGGCTACTTCGATGACATTGTGATCTGGGGAGACTCAATCGAAGAGCTCTGTCACAACATCGAACTGGTCATGGAGAGATTGAGGAAGTTCAATTTGAAATGTCGTCCCGACAAGTGTACGTTCGCTGTCGAAGAGCTGAAGTTTCTGGGTTTTGTGGTCTCTGGTCAGTCAATCAAACCAAATCCAGATAAGATCGCCCCATTGGAAAAACTAACTCCAGCTACCACCTACAAACATCTCGAGTCACAACTCGGATTTTTTAATTATTTTTCTCGTTTCGTCGAGAACTACTCGATGTACGCCGCTCCACTTTATGACATTCTCGCCAACAAGAAGAGGAATGTCCCATTCAAGATGAATGAAGAGCACAAGCGATGCTGGGAAACCATCCGAAGCGCACTCATCCGAGACTGTCAGCTAGCTCATTTTGACCCTCAACGGGAAATCAAAATGACTGTTGATGCTAGCTCACTGGCAGTTGGAGGAATTCTCATGCAAAAAGAGAATGATGAGTGGCGTCCAATCCATTATTTCTCCAAAAAATTAGCCAAACACCAGCTCGCATACACCATCACAGAAAAAGAAGCTCTCGCTGTTGTACATGGCGTTGACAAGTTCCGTCATTACCTCGAGAACAAACATTTCATCATTGAAACTGATCATTGTGCTCTATGTTCTCTTAAACACATCGATTTTAAAGCACCCAGAATCCACCGCTGGGCTGCACTTTTATCCAATTTTAATTACACTATCAAATATAAGAATGGAAAAGATCATCTACCAGACTGTTTTACATGATGCTCTGAATGGAAACATCGTAAGCAAGGAGTACTCGATGAGGAAGACTTCTACGCTTACATGAACTACATCGGGGAGTATCAGGCTGAAGATAATATCTTCAGCCGAAGTTCACCGGACCCGATCTGCCCATTCATCTCCATCTCATTTGCATTAGATGATTTTATCGATTCAGAAGATGAAGATTTTGATAATGAAATGGTCAAACTCACTTCTGATATCGACTTTCTCTTCATGCGTCAACAGTATATTGATCCATTTGCCTTTCCAAATGAAGCCAGAGTTCTCTCAGTTTGCTTGAAAGAGAGTGAGCTTGATGAAAAGAAGAAACCTTCACTGAGAATTGCTCAAGAGAAGGACAACTACTGCCATGAGATACTCACTCAACTAAGAAGAGGAAAGAAGAAGACATCATTTGTGATCTCTGATCAAATACTGTTCCACCAAAATTCGAAAACGAAAAGATATTCCGCAGTAATGCCTGAATCTTTCCTCAGTGAAATATGGAAGGCATATCATGATGATCCAACTGGTGGACACTTCGGTTTGAAGGGAACAATCGCCCGAATTTCTCATCACTTCTGGTTCCCCAAGATGCGTGAAGTAATTGAGGAAAAAATCCGCTCTTGTGAGGTTTGCCAGACATACAAACCTAAGACTGTGAGTGAAGGTGCTGCTCGAGCAATGCCTGTACCTCAGAAGCCATTTGAGAGAGTGCAGATTGATGTTATTGGTCCGTACAAAGCATCTCGGATGGATAAGAACTGCTACGTCTTCGTCGCTGTAGACTGTTTGACTCGATTTGCTTTTGCTCGTGCATACAATCGTCAAACAGAACATGATGCAATTGACTTTGTCCGAAGACTCACCACCAAGCATGTTGGAATCTCAATCATCCAGTCTGACAATGGGCCATGTTTCATCTCGGAGAAATTCAAAAAGTTTCTAGAGACGAATAAGATCAAACATATTCGCTCATCTCCAAGACATCCTGAAACTAATGGTCTTGTTGAGAGAGTGAATGGCACCATTGGAACTAGGATCAAGATGTTCGCATCAAGTGATCAAAATTGGGACAAAAATCTGGAAGAGATAGTCCTAGCATACAACTTGAAGCATAACTCCACTACCGGATTCTCACCATTCTACCTACTCTACGGCTATGTTCCTGATTCTGAATTAGTGAAAAAATACTCAGTCCCAGTTACTGCTTGCAACACTCGGGTCGAAGAAGCTAGAAATATCGCCCATGAAAAACTTTTGAATGCAAGTCAGAGAACTGCTGACATCAAAAACTCGAAGCTCATCGATGTTACCATTAAAAATGGTGATATTGTAAAAGTTCGAGTTCATGAAGCAAAAAGAGGAACAAGCAGTAAAATGATGAAAAAGTTCAAAGGAAAATATGTGGTAGTGAAAGCAATGGACAGTGCAGCGAAAGTTGTTAACTCCGAAAAACCAACGAAAGTTGAAGTGTACAACTATAGAGATCTTAAGAAAATCAGCTGCCAACTTCCAGATACATATGCCCATATTATGAAAGAATTTGTCTAAAAGAGTTGAAGACATTGTCTCCAACTTGAATTTTCCAAAAAAGCTCAGTTGAAGATATTATCTTCAACTTGAGAAATTATTGGGAACTAACATTTACTAGAATTCATCTTCAGAATTTCATCGAATTATTTCTAATATTTTTATCTTCAATAATTTTTACTAATCATATTAATTCTCATCGAATTCATCATTCAAAACTCCGAAAAATACTAAGTCAGAAGCCTGATTCAAGAAGATTGAGTTCAACACACTCACCGCTAGGGGGCGAAAAGACCGGCAAAGAGAATTGTTTTGGTTTCGCTTCGCTCATACATGTGCTACTGTTGGCTCAATTGGATTGTTTATGTGCCTTTTCATTTGCTTTTTGAAGCATTTTTTGGGTTAAATTTGAAGGTTTTTGTGCCTTAATTGTGTTCATCAACCTGGTTGAAGATAATATCTTCAACCACAGTTGCTGCCATCAAGTTTAAGTTGATCAAAAAAGTGATCGAAAAAAGTCTGTTTTATATGCTATTCTGATAGCTTTTCTATGCCAAAGTGCGTTGTTTTTTTCATCTGTTTTCATTCAGTTTGGACATTAATTTGGCCTCTTCAATAGTTTAATTTGGCTTGAACAGCCTTCAAAGTTGAAGATATTATCTTCAACTTGTGTAAATTAGTGCCAAAAAGTCAGCTAAAAGTGATACAAAACACCAAAAATTTGAAGTTTTGATCATCAATGTCAACAGCTTTTTAAGCAATTTTGTGCCATTCTCTACTCTTTTTGAACGCTGTTTTGGTCTCAACAATAACAGAATCAGCTTTGATAAGCCCATCAGTTGAAGATATTATCTTCAACTTGAGTGTTTTTTGTGGTTAAAATCGAGCCAAACAAGTGCAAAAATTGATCTGTTTGAGCTTCATTTTCAACATCTTCTCAGCCTGAAAGTGCCTTTTTGTGCCTCGATTTGAGTTTATTTTCTACCTCAACAGCCATCAGAATTGGTTTAAATAAGCTTCCTAGTTGAAGATAATATCTTCAACCTTAGTGATAGCATTGCTTATTGTTGAGATTAGCCAGCCAAAATACTCAAAAGTTCATCTCGATCATCTTCAATTTTGCTCAATTTCCATCATTTTCTATCATTGATATTTGAATATACTCAACAATCCATATCAACAATTGCAGTATTTGAAAGAGATACATTGTCCAGCTGAAGATAATATCTTCAGCTTGTGCTATCATTTGCTCATTAATTGAATCTCTTCATACCAAAGAACTGCATATTTTAAGCCTGTATATACATTTCTCAAGCCAGTCATACATCGATTTCGATCCACTTTCTCTCACATTTTCGTCATCAAACCATTAAAATTGGTGATCTCAGTCTGTCAATTGAGTCATCTTCAGTTAAAGATATTATCTTTAACTTTGGAGAATCATCAAGCACTGGCTCAGAATTTAGCTACTGTGTATCGAGTTAAGCTGAAGATATTATCTTCAGCTAGCCAATTGAATCTCATCGATCACAGAAATTGTACAATTAATCATCATGATCACCGACGAAAACTTGTTAATACTCTTCAGACAAGCTATCAAAGAACGCTTACGCCTCAATTATGATGATGATACCATCGATGAAGCATTCATCTACATGAGAATGAATCCTGGCTTCGAACCTCAAGGTTCTATTGATCATCTTGGGAATGTGTCCTGTTCACTTTGCAACCACTTCCCTAATAGCCCGTATCAGTGCTCTCGTTGTAAATCTCTTTACTGCAGAGACTGTGCCTTCTTCATGGTCAATGTTGATCGAATCAAAAATAGCAAACCAAGGCTCGAAGAACGCACAGGCTTCATCAACGAAACTTTCCTCTGCCTGAATAAAGACTGTAGAGCTCGAACACAGCTTCAACTTGCAAAAATTTTCGCAGAGCTCAAGAGCACAGTTGTTCATTGTATCAGGAAAGCCTGCAAATATACTGGTCCTTATGAAGAAGCTATTCTCCATGTGAGAAAATGCAAAGCTCCATCTCAAGCTTCTAGAATAAGTGAAAGTTCGATTCCGCGATCGTTCCTCGAAATCACCTGTCGAATCAACTTCATCAGACCAACTCAAGCTCTTCAAAGACAGTTTCAAAATAATGAAGAGAACGTTGGGATTCTCAGATTCAACGCTTCTGGAAAAGAAGATGAACTGAAAGAAGCTGTCCAAGAACCTGATGAAGAGCCCAGCGAAGAACCAAACGAAGAGCCCAGAGAAGAAAATATTCTGGAGCATCTCTTAGATAATTTCGATGAAGAAGTCGAACGATTCTGCGAAATCGAAGCTGCAAAAGAGCCTGGCGTGGATCACAGAGCAGCTGAAGATAATATCTTCAGCTCAGCAAGTGATTCCTCTCGTCCAGCCAGCAGCATGTCAAAACGCTCTCACGATGAGGATGAGCAACAGCCTTGTTCTTTCGCTCAGGCTAATGAGAGAGATCGTCAAATCAAATACCGATGCATTCCTGCTGGGATGGAAAGTAGTTCATCCAGTAAAAGTGCCAGACGCCGAGCTTCCGAAATCGGCAAGATGATTGGTATAAGCTGCCAACAATCTCTCCCAGCTCAACCCCACCAAACCCCACCATCGAGAGAGCCAGCTCCAATTGAGCATCAAGAGCCTGTAGATGCTGAAGTTTCTGGTTTCCAAGCTCCATCACTTTATTCTAACTGTCAAGAAAAACCAGCGAAGAAATCGAAATTGCAACTCATGTTAGAAAATGCTTCCGAAAAATGTAAGGAGAACTGGAGGAAACGTCAGAACCAGCAAGCTCGGAACGTCAATCGACAAGTTCCGAAAAGAAAAAATTTTTATCGTCAAAGGCTGCGAGCAGCTTCAACTGGAACTCTTCCCAATCTTCCTAAGCCGCAGCATAAGCGCATCCGAGAAGCACTTAGAACCCTCGATCAGAAAAATTTTAAAGTCTGTGCCATTGATATTGAAAAATGTCAGATCAAACTTGGTGATGGCTCCATCAAACAGCTCGCTGTTTGGGTTTCAATTATTGATGGCTTTGGCAACATCAAATTGAACACCTTCATCCGCCATCCCAAGCTCTCCATCCACACACTCAACACTGAGTTCCACGATCTGACATGGGATGACATTCAATATGCCCCAAATTTTAGAATGATCCGCTATCGCGTCTTCGATATTCTCCGGCAGTATGATCGAATCATCATGTGTGGCTCCTCTGGAGACTACGATTCTCTACTGTTTGGCCGGATCGATCACAATTATCTTAGAGAGAAGACCATCGACATAACATCATATTTGTCACCTCGGCTGAATGGTCAACCATTCGCCTTGAAGTATTGTGTCTTCCTCCTCTTCCTCAACATCATCCAAAGTGGCACTCATTCACCAATAGTAGATGCTACTTATACTCTCTATCTCTACTATTTGGACTATGAGGCGGTAGAGTCTGAGTTCAGATTTGCTAAACAGCAACCCCTCATCAACATCGGCCACAACCTCAGAGGATACCAATGGAGACCAAATCGACAGATGTCTGCCCTTCTGAGAGCAATACTCAAAAAATTTGGTGCTCTCCCATCTCAAGTCCGTCGACGACATCGAGGTGGTGTAGCCAACCTTCCTTCAGATGGAATGGTTGAGCCGGATAGGGACAGAAGACCTCCATACGACGCACCTGTTTCAGCTTTTGAGCGATTCTACCATGCTCGTTAGGGTCCTTAAGGGACCTAAACGGAGTTTCGTGGTGGGGCTCTGTAAGGGACATCGCTCAAAACCGGCTGAAGATAATATCTTCAGCCTGCATAGGTGTCACTGATAGTAATTTCTGCTGCCAATAAAGTATAAAAGCTCAGAATCTCTATGTATATTTACCTCAGTATTACCTCAGTATAACCTCAGTATTAGTTTAGTCTGTTTCTTTATATGTTTCATAGTTAGCTTTCTTACTCTTTCCATTTCTAATCTTTTGTTATTTGAGTCTGATTAACTTCTCTAATAAACGTGACAATTTGGTCTACAAAAGTGTTCACTGTTTGACGTGAGTGTTACCAATTTCAGCCCCAACTCCCGTCAATCTGATCAGATCTCTTTCCGAACTATAGGTTCTAGTTCTTGAAGGGAATCAATTCAAGTACATTTACCTCTCTCCAACGATCCAGCTCGTAAAACTCTACATTAATGGTGAGTATCCAATGTTCAATACCAATTCTAATATTTCTCCATTGCAGATGATCCAATCAAAGGCTTTGAGAAAACATGCAAGTTTCTTCTATCATCATCTTTGGTACGATATGAAATGACCAGTCGAATATATTCAGATCAGAGGAGTGTGGGAAAAAAATCGACAAAAGCTTGAAAAAAACATTCAAAGTATATTCCAGCAATACAATTCCCCATCTCTTTCCTTCCTGCTGCATTCATCAAATGCAGCAGTGAGCATTCAAACTCAAATCATTTCCTCTTCAGTCGATGGTTAACCAAAATATGCATATTGTGAATACCTACATTATCACTTTGTATTTGATTTTATTTGATTTTCAATTCAATTTTTTGTGTTCAGAGGAATTGACTGAAGCGATAGGTTGCAATAAGATTCATTCAGAATGAAATGGAGACAGCTATTAAACAGCATTCGGTAGATATAGTCATGTGGTTGAAATTCTACAATCATCTGTTCATCTGAGAGGAGTTGTGAAGCACATAAGAGCATACAAACAAAATCCATTCCAATACATTTTAGAATAGAAAAAAACAAGTGTAAGGTTGGTATTGGAATGAATTTTTAGAACAAGTGTATAACTCAGAGAGATATGAGTTGAAATTGATTTAATCGGTTTCGAGTGTCTATCACAACTGTTGGATATTAAATGTTTGTATCTGATTAAGTAGTGTGTTTCGACAATCACACGTATATTAGTTGATAGTATCTTTTATATTGATAATGTTAGGATATTTTATCATTTCCGGAAGTTTCCATATATCATTCACCATTATCGTACGATTAGAATAATAAATTCGTTCATTGAAAAGAGTACTCATTTTTGAGTACTCATTTTTGAGGCGCTACTTGTCTACGGAGAATATCATTATAATAGTTCGATGAGTTGTGTTTTGGGAAATAATATATTTGGATGATGGTTCAGATTTCGTGGACATCCTTATACCCCTGGTCTCAAACTTCCGCCTAGGATACTTTGATGATGAATTCTGTGGAAATACTAGAATAAAGTATAGCAATGTGAAGAGATTTTTAATTGGGGTTTTGAGCATTAGGTTTATGGTAAGGATGGATCTGTTCTGAATTAACGAGATTGTTTCGTCGCAAAGCCTTAGGTATGTCCAGTCGGTATGAATTGCTCGAGATTTTTTCTATTATTTTGAAAGGTCCTATTCTTCGAGGCTCAAGTTTACCGATTGAGTGTGAGTCAATGAGAACATCATCACCAACCTGAAAATTACAACTACGATGCTTGTAATCATAGATCTGTTTGTTTTTCTCGTGAGATTTAATTGAATTATCATATGCGAGTATTCGAGCTTCTTGTAGGCTTGGGCAATGATTTAGAGAATTCTCGAATTTTGAAATTCCAGTTAATAGGAATCTCGGAGAAAAGCCTGTGGAATCATGGTACGAATTGTTATACTCATCTACACATTGGTTGACTAAGGTTGTCCACGAATGAGTTGAATTCTCATAAAATTTTGCTCGTAAGCGATCAACTATCGTTTGGTTAGCTCTCTCAACTAGACCATTGCTTTTTGGTGTGTAAGGGGCAACGAAAGTGATTTCAATATTAGAAGAGGAGAGATAGTTTTGGAAATTTTTCGAGTGGAGAGAAGGATAATTGTCAGTGAGTATCATTCTTGGTGTTCCTAATCGCTTGATATCTTCGATCAAATTCATGAAATCTTTTGCCTTTTGGTAACGGGAAGTTGAAACCCAGATGAATCTGGTTAACTGATCTATAGCTAAGTGTAAATATCTCTTTCTAGAATTATAGCCTTCGAAACCACTAACAGTATCAATGGCTACAAGATCAAATGGATTTTTTGCATGAGGAAGAGAAGATAGAGTACCTAATTTCGGCGATCGTTTCACTTTATTCACCTGGCAATTCTCACACTCATCAACATATTTTTTTATATCATTCGTCATGTTCGGCCAGGAGTAGGTTTTAGAAATCATTTGTAAAGTTTTCTTAACACCAATGTGACCAAATTCTTTATGGAATTGCTCAATAAGTTTCTCTCTCAGGCTGAGAGGAAGATATATTTGATGGAAAAGTTTCTTCTTCCTGGAGAATACTCCATCAGAAGTTTTGAGCTTAGGCAAAGGTATGCCTTTTTGTTGCTCGAGAATTTGCTCTCTGTGAATTTCTTCTTTCGTTAGAAAGTTCACGATTTTTGTGTGTGGTTCAATGCTGAACGGCGACAAATGCATGTCATTGATTTGTTTTGATTGTCCAAGGCAGGACGGTGACAAAGGCGTGTCATGATTGTTTTTGAGAAATGCATCTCTTCCATTCTCACTGGTCGTGAGTTGGTTTATGAATTTGGGATGTTTTTCATGGTCATAATTTTCAGAAATTGGGCTGCGTGAAAGGGCATCAGCTTCAATATTCTGACGACCGGGTTTGTATTGTATAATGAAATCGTATTGTCCTAACTTCAATGACCATTTGAACAGACGCGAACCTGGTTTTTTCATTTTGCTTAGCCACTGTAGGGCTTGATGATCTGTGGTGACGGTGAATTGCTTGCCATATAAATAGTGGTGCCAGTAGTCTAAAGCCTCCACAATAGCAAAGCATTCTAACTCGCAAATATCATAATTCATGTGATAAGGCAAAAGTTTTCTGGAAAAATAAGCGATAGGATGTAAAAGTTTATCATCACCCTCTTGTTTGAGTACTCCACCAATACCAACTTTACTAGCGTCGGTTTGGACAAAACAATGTTTTTTGGGATCATAGATCTGCAGTACAGGTGATGATATGAGAATCTTCTTGATTTTCTGGAAAGCTGATTCACTTTCATCATTCCATTTGAATGGATTATTATTTTTCAAAAGCTTGAAAAGTGGAGGAAGAATTTCAGTTGCATTTCGAATAAACTTTCTGTAATAATTAACTTTCCCTAGAAATCGTTGGAGTGATTTCAAATCATTAGGACGAGTAAATTTTTCTATTGCAATTGTATTACTTTTTAATGGAGTGATCTTATTGAGTGTTAGATGATGACCTAGATAATCAGCCCAAAGCTCGAATAGTCTACATTTTGATAGATTCAATTTAACAGACTCTGCTAGAAGAGCCTTGAATACTGATCGAACATGAATTTTATGCTCGTCAAAGGTGTCAGAAAAAATGAGGAAATCATCGATATAATTTTGTGTGAAAGCTTGTAGATTATGTTTTCGAATTAATCTTTGGATAACTCTCTGAAAGATAGCTGGGCTGTTCCTATAGCCAAAAGGCATGACGATCCATTCGAAATGATCGTTTTGACTGACGAATGCAGTGGCGCTCAATATCACTTCTATTCATTTTGATATGCCAAAAACCACTGCTGATGTCAAGAGTAGTAAAATATTTCTTATTGGCTAATTTGTCGATAATATCTTCAATACGAGGAAAAGGAAAACTATCTGCGACTGTAATTTTGTTCAGTTGACGGAAATCTATACATAATCTACTTTTTTCACCCTCATCTTTTTTGTTCACTAGCGTAATCGGGAATGAGTAGGGTGAGTTTGACCTACGGATTAGATTATGTTTAAGTAGCAGGTTAATTTGGTCCTCGATTATTTTCTGATCTTTTTCTGAACATCTGTATGGTCTCAATGAAATGGGAATATCAGATAAGAGATCATTTTTACATGTTTCAATGTTTATGCATCCAACATCATATTTATGAGTGGAAAAGATAGATGAATATTCACTTAGAAGTTTTTCAATTTCTTCCTGTCGAGAATCGATAGTAGATATATTAGCTACTGATGTTGAAAGATTATCAAGTAACTCGATTTCATGCTCAATTTTTTCTCCTTCGAATTCAATAATTTGTGTAACTTTATAATTAGGCTTGGATATCAACTCAAATAAATTAATACAATCTAATCCTAATAGGATAGAGTAGCTTAGCTTGGGAATAATATATAACTTAGCTTCTTTGGTTATTAAACCAATTGTTAAAGGGATAGTAATGAAGCCTGAACAATCAAATTGTGAATGAAAACTATTGATCACGAAGTGTCCTTTTTCTACGGATACATTTAATTTCTGCTGGAAATCTTCATTAATGAGTGATACAGTTGCACCACTGTCTAATACTGCTGGAACAATTAGACCCTGAATAATTGTGCGCAAGGAAATCAAATGCAAATGCTCAGGCTTTATTAGTTTAAAGCTTTTCTGAATTGTTCTTTTGCGGGAGCGACATCATTTTTAGTTTTGTTCTTATTGAAACAATCGTTAGACCAATGATAACGGTTTCTTAGGCCTAAATTCTCACAGATACGGCATGGAGAAGGAGGTTTTTTCTTCTTCGAGGAAGAGGATGGATGAGGCTCAGGAGCTTTTCGTTTGAACGAATCGTTTGGCTTACGATATTGCTCTCTTGCTTTATGATTAGTTTCAGCTCTGCTAGCTATCTCAAAGAAATGATCCATACTCATAGGTTGGATCGAAACAAAATGTGAGGCAAGGTAAGATGGAAGACCATCAATCATGAGTGAAACTATTTGGGGCTCAGATAGTCGAGCTTCAGTGCCTAAACGACGTTTGTTTTTATAATAATCAAGGATACCTTTTGAGGGCTCATATTTCAAGTGTGAGAACTCAATGAGAGGACTAACAGTTTTGATACCAAAACGTCGAATGAATGAAGTTTTCAAATTTTCATAACTCAAGCCGTTGTTCAGTTTCCTGGTGGTCATATACCAGTCAAGGGCTTCACCCTTGAGGTAGTTCCCAATCATGATAATTTTCTGTTTCTCATCATAATTTCTATAGTTAGTAGACTCTTCAAATCTGTCTAGCCAATTTTCTATTGAGAGATCTGACTCACCATAAAAATCAGGAACAACAACTGAGTTGAATGGAGCTGAGAGTGAATTGATTGGAATTTCGAAAGGGAAATCTATTACTTTTTTGATTGTTGTCCTCGGTCGAGACTGATCAGAAATTGAATTTATCGGTTCATCATTCTGACCACTTGATTGTCCTCCCACTGAAGCTATCGGAAGGGTTTGTTCCTTTTCTTGAGGCTTCTTCTTCGGTGGTCCTCTTTTCTTTGGTAAAACTTGACCACTCGCTCGCTCAGATTGACAAGTTTCCGGCATGATTTCCAAATAATAGTCGAATTCTGGATACTCAAAGCTCATAGAATACACAAACGATTCAATTATTGAATAAATACAATCGCAAAATTAATTTGACCAGCAGAAAATGGTTCAATATCAAATCGAAGGCTCGAACTGATTCAGTATTGTCCAGAAAAGTTATAGTCAAACTGATGAACAACAATCACGACCCGAAAGTAGATCTCGGTGGAATGTAAGGTTGGTATTGGAATGAATTTTTAGAACAAGTGTATAACTCAGAGAGATATGAGTTGAAATTGATTTAATCGGTTTCGAGTGTCTATCACAACTGTTGGATATTAAATGTTTGTATCTGATTAAGTAGTGTGTTTCGACAATCACACGTATATTAGTTGATAGTATCTTTTATATTGATAATGTTAGGATATTTTATCATTTCCGGAAGTTTCCATATATCATTCACCATTATCGTACGATTAGAATAATAAATTCGTTCATTGAAAAGAGTACTCATTTTTGAGTACTCATTTTTGAGGCGCTACTTGTCTACGGAGAATATCATTATAATAGTTCGATGAGTTGTGTTTTGGGAAATAATATATTTGGATGATGGTTCAGATTTCGTGGACATCCTTATACAAGTATTTGTTGAGAATATAAATTTTCACTTTTCTTATATTCAATTTGATAAAAAATTAAACTAAGTCAGTGTTTTTTAAATCTGATTCAATTATTATTGGAAAGTTGAAATTATCAATTGACAACAGCTAGAGTTTTCACTTCGAGATCGATATGTTGATTCGTGACCGATGAGTTGACAACTGAAAATCTCTTCAACCTGAGCTTATACAGCGATTGATGATGAGAGTGAGCTGATTTAGTGAGTTAATCACTTCACGAAAGGGATGAAATACTTATATAACAAGTATTACTTGAGCTGGTATCAATTAAGAGAAGAGAGAAGGTAAGTAAAAATGAGAATCTTTGATCCACCTTCTTCCACTCATCTAAATACAGTGCACCATGAACCTTAGAGGTGAATTCTGAAGATCCATAGACTAGTGGATCGATTGTCTTATGGATGTCATCCAAAGAGGAGAGACCAATAATTATTTCTTGTTAGAAACTTGAACTGATTTCCTGAGTAGGCTTCATTAGTGACCATTATATGACCATGTTGTGGTCAGGAACATTAACAATGTATTTGATAGATTATTTTTTCTGGAGAGGAATAATTTTTCGCAACATTTTGACTATCATCTGATTTTTTCGATGAAAAAATTCTCCTCGCTTCATCTAAGAATTCTATTAACAACTGAAATAGACTTTTCACACCCAGAAAATGAGAGGTTTTTCAACTCTAGAAGTTAAATTTGAAGCTAAAGCATAGTGTTTCTTAGTATTTCGACCCGCATTCAATCTTATTGGTGTTGAATTGTAAAAAAGGTCCAATTGTTTTTGAGTTAGCTTGAGAGTCATACCTAGTTAGCTTGATCCACTATTTAGACCAAGTTTTTTGATGAGGTGTAACTTTTACATGAGGAGAGCGTCAATCGTGCTCTAGAAGAGTTTCCTCAGAGGGAGATAATCTCAACTTATTCTGATTACAATTCAAAAATGGTTATATGTCTTTTAGACAATTGTCGGCTTTTTCTTGCACTTTTGAAATTTTTGGAAACTCTAGAGACTTATAACATAACCTCATATCCTAGATACGTATAGACGAGTGGTAATTTGTCTTCAAGATAAGCCTGATCGTCTCAAAAATGAATGCCTGGGTACTTGAGGCTCCAAGTGTCCGTCTAGCAATGATATTAACAGCCAGTTCAATCAAATGCTAGGAAGTTTTGATCAACATGAGTGGGTTACAACTCTTCTCATCAATATATTCAGATAAGTGTTTACATGAGATAAGAAGTCGATTTTACTTGAATGTTTGATTAACATTGGAAAAGGTTTAGACTAATCGAAAATGATATGATGAATCAGAACTAGTCATACTTGGACTTCAATCAGTCTAACGTTTGGAAAAGAAAGAAAAATTCTGCATGATGTGCTAATTGTATCAGAAAATATTAGTGACCTCTAGCCATTGGTCATATTCAAATTTTCTTTGTTAACAATCCTCTGGAACTATTGATAAATCTAACTAAACTTCAAAATTCATGATCAAAGTTTCCTAAAATATGAGTATGAATGGTGGGCTCAAAATTCCTCATTTCGATAAAATTGAGTTGGAAACTGATATTTTTTGCTCACGAGCTGCAACTATTTGAAAATTTTTGACCACCCACGAAAAGTTTGATTGCTAGTAAAGTTTTCATCTATCAAGACTATTCAATTCATGTTTATTGAGAGTATAGTGGCTTAATCAGATTTTTTCACGGAGATGGGGTGGTCAAAAATTTTCAAATAGTCACATCTCGTGGCCAAAAAATATTAGTCTTCACATGTGACGTCGACATAAAGTTTGATAAATTTAGGTTATGATCTGAAACTATCACTCTGTGTGGAAAAAAATGTTATAATTGGAAGTACTGGAAACACCTCAGAAAGAGTTTTGATACATGATAATCTCATACTCAAGTACATTGTAGTGTATTACGGTAAAAATAACTACAATCATCATCATTTCTGTCAGCGATGGAATTCGTTCGATTCATTCTCTTACTACTCCGTTTTTCAAGATGGAATTTTTCTCATGATAAACTTCCACCATTGCTTAATCTGAATTTCTTAAGCCAGCCAGGATGATGCACAGTCAGAATGCAGATAAAGTTCAAGAAAAACCTAGAATAGTTCATACATATTCTAAATGTGCCACCGGTATGGTATTTATTGATCCAAGTTAGATAGACGAACGAGATTTCCTACTAAAAATAAGATGTCGGTGTTGTTGTTAGTATTTATCAGTTAGGATCAATCACTAATAGAAACTCACCATGCTGTACTTATGAGATAACTCTCTCAAGTTCTCAATCAACGTTACTCTATGATATGATTAGCCTCATTACATGGTGGAAGATAGAGATTGATATGGGTAAAGTTTAATCGGCTGAAAAATTGATGGCTGATATATATTCTTTTTGTTTTGTTAATATTATGTCTGTTGTTCATTTTTTGTTTCTCTCTCTCTTTTCTCCAACAGCGATGATATTCCTTTGGCCAGTTATTTGGGTGAGAAAATGAATATATTGTAGTTCGTATGTATCTTTTTTTCGGTGGGAAAAATATGCTGTTAAATGATACACGTAGATGAATTGAGGTATTTCATGGTCTAGTGAGATTACATTTCAGAAATATCCCGGTTAAAATATTGAATGTTCCCCAAAATGTGTCAAAAAGTTCGATAATGCTCGAAAAATGGCATCAGGTGTATACTTGATCAAGCCCAAATTCATTCTTAACCTGAAACTAACGAGCTATCTGAATTAAATCAAATTATTTTCAATTCTAATGTTTCTTTTTCACTTTCCTTTCCAGATCCGACAAAGGCTTCACCACCTTGCTCCACATTGGCTTGGCGCATAATAGCATGGTATAATAGAGCTGATTGCTTCCAAGCATGTGAAATTCCGTCAAGCTCATCCAATAACCTGGAATTATTTTCCAATCAAAACAGGAAATTGAAAGTTCTTGGAGACCATTAATTTCCATTTCATTGCCATTTATTTGCGCCCTCGAGAAGTAAAAAACTTGTGATAATCAAAGATATTCCATCAGTGTAGTCGTGGTGGCCGTGGAGCTCAGGAAAGGACATGTCCTTTATCCTGAATGTATTTTATCTGTCCATCGATCCTCCATCTCTTATTTTCAGACTTCCAATGTCGATGGGATGTGAAGTTATCTTGACAATTTTGGAGCATCAACAACTGTCAAGAACCTACCATGGTATGTTTCGGGGTTTTATGGTAGCAAATGATGAATCAGTCGATAGATATCTTGCACGAGACGATGAGCTATATATCATACATACGATATTATACAGAGAGTAGGTGATGCTGTTTTGAAATGGATTAAGGAAGGTAAAATTTTCCATGTGATGCGAGATCGTCCAGAGCACAGCATAGAAATATTGGGTGGCAGCATTCGAAAACAAACCATAAAATCTATGTCAATTAGATATTCTTGAATTCTCAAAAATTATGGCGAATCAAATCATCTTACCTTACCGTAAATAAGACGAAACGTTATTGTATTGTAATTGTAGTTCATCGAGATAGAAAACGAGTCTGATTATGAAATTCTATTCTATTTGTACACTTACTCTTCGTTTTTACTCGATAATTTAATTTAAATGCAAAAAAATTTAGTCACTTTAAGAGTGTTTTGGTCCAATCTCGGACCAAATTCTACAATCAGCCTTGTTATACCACCAATCAACCAAATTCTCGGCTTCGCGTTGACATTTGAAGCTCGGATCAGATAAATGATCACACATTTTACACCATGGATCGCCCCCACAATCATTCGAGCTCTGAAATTTTGGGTCAGACTTCCATGTAAAGTAGGAATTATATCTCCTTTCATCGAGCGATAAATTTGTCAAAAATTGAGCTAGGCTTTTCGGTGAATCAAAATCCGCAATATCTATGCAAGAATTTGGTGGCAAGTCTCGTAGGTAGTTGGCACCACCCATAACAACGGGAACAATGTCGTATTTCAGTTTTTCGATCACTTTCTCTGTGAAGTAGTCTTTACATATGGAATTTTCGAATGCTAGATAGAAGAGATAATTTTCGTTGATAAACTTTTTACATGGTATTCCCTTATTATCACAATTTTCACCACATTTACCAAATTTATCCACTTGAATATATTTTTCAAGCTGTTCGACGTATTTCTCTCGACGACTAGATGTATCACAATTACTAACCAGCCAAGCTATCGGTCGCTTATTTTCGATAGATACACGATGTGGAGTGTAGTTGGAGGGTATCAAGTTATATTTGCACCCATATGGTATTGGAAAATCCGAATCGTGTCTGTAAGTAGCTGAGCAATCAAAATTGGGACCAATTTTCGATAGGAAAGAGTAACGTCGAGTGTTTTGTGGTGATTCCATCAGGAAAAATATCCATTTTTGATTTTTATATTTTATTGGCAAATCATGAGCTCTCATGTCTCTCCAATGGAAGATGACCGCCCTAGAATATGGTAGATACGATCGGTCGTTTGTGATGAGGCAGGAACATGCATTTCTATAACCTATTAAATTGTTGTCCCAAATAGACCAATCTGCGGAATCGAAAAAAGGTGTCCAAAGAAGTATAATTTTAGGCTGATGTTTAAGGTACACAACATGCTGTTGAGTTGTACGAACAGACGTTAGAATCATCATACTATCATCTAAATGATAGGTCAATCCTGTTAAGAGAGGAATTAAAATTGCTATCGCTGTGATTATAAAACATGTCCGCCTGTTTTTACGTGTCTTATTGGCAAATGCCTTTAATATGACCATCATTCACCCAGCAAATCATCAAGATTCTTGCCACTTTTGCACGGAAAACAAAAATATTTCACATTCAATTGAGCAATTACTGAAGGATCATGAACTACAAACAGAGGAGGATAATGACGGGACACTCTACTGATGAAATTAGTTTGTCATGCAATTGGTCATTGTAGGATTAAGTTTCACTTGGCCAATTCAAACTCACAATTAGTTGTAAGAAATCGATAAGATCCATGGCTACTATCTTCTTCTTGTGAATGTGTACATATTGTCAAGATCTTATCAAATTGTGTCTAAACTTTAATACACATTGGCATTCAGAGAGTAGTTAAACTTCTGGTGCTTGATGCTCAGTACTCTACTCTTGGTCAACTTACAGTATGCAATTCTATCAATCTTCGCAATGTTGAGAAAGTTTAGTTCGTTGGCAATCTTTGATCAGATGATTTGAAAAAGGTTTTTCACTAAGTTTACATGTAGATACAATCATTGAGAAAATATGTGGGAAATCGATTTTCAATTTGTGCTTTTTTATTCTCATAACGAATCTTGAAACAAATATGAATCTGAATCCTGTTTGGGGATTGGAATAGAGTCTCCTAAATTAATATATCGGATTGTAGCTGATCTAAGTGATGCTACAGAACAACCGATCAAAATTTGAATTCGTTTCTTGTCTGATAATTTTTGTGATCACTCTTCAGAGGAAAATAAGAGGAAGAAATAGAATTTAGCTCTTTTTATTTGATATTTAGGTTGGTTATTAATTCTATACATGTATGGATATAGCTCTCTGATTATCTATGCCTTTTTCTTACCAGGGAAATTTTGGCTCAAAAATCACCCAAACAAACACAAGATCATTCATTCCACCTATGACATGTTAAAATGGTTGAATTTGAACATATCTCGATGATCACTAAAGAGGTGGAATAAAATTCATTCAATTCATTCAAATTCGTCGGTATTTTTGGAGAAATTTGTAGAAATTGTAAGATTTTTACTCCAGAAAGAAGAGCACTTAATTAACTAGGGAGAGGCTGAGCATGAATTTCAATTTGACTATATCTTATACGACTTTTGAATTTTTTCAAATTGAATGGTATAAACACACACACACACAGACACACATTAAACTTTTAGCAGAGATACTCTTATGGGCATTCATTTCAAATAGTTTTCAAAAGTAATTCTTTAGCACAATTGGGCGATGAATATGTATATCTTCTTGTGAACTTGATAAAATCATTCAATTCATCCCACATGTATCACAACATGAGCAGGCTGAAAATTTTGATGAACCTTGATTATTATATATGTATAAAAATATCAATCCTGTGGGCCATAAGAATTAAGCTCACGGCGATTTTATTTCAGAAATGGAATAATCATGGCATTTATACTTCGATCCTTCAGACAGACAAATCTAACCAATCTGCGGACTGTTCAAGATAATTTGCTTAGATGTTCTATGCAACACATTCGATTTTTTGACAAAAACGAAGATATTGAGAAATCATTGAATCTGAATGCTAATCAACAGCACTCCATCACTATCAAAGACAGATCAAAAGAATCAAGAATACAGCGAAACAAGAAATCAACCATATTCTGAATGTGTTATTCGTACTTCAGGATCACAACTTTCATTGCATCAAAAATAACTTGATTTCAGTCTTCTTGGCCTGGAAGTAGCTCCAGTGTTCAACAATCATTGAATTAACAATGTGATAACTCAGTGAATGATTCATTGATTCAAAATTGATAGTTGAACGAGATCAAGATATCAGCGTTGTTGTGGACATTTATCAGTGGAAATTGATCACAAAAAGAGATTGTTGTGCTAGTGAGTACACACCTTCAGCTTCCCACTTACAATGATGTTTTTAGCGTTTGCTTTATGCTACAATGCATGTCACTCCACAACGGTTTTTTTTGATAATTTCCCGGAGAAAAAATACAGTACGCCATGGAAATTCGGTTCAAGAATCAATGGCGATTATATTTTCTATTTGTTTTCCTGAATTTATGCCTGATTGTTTTCTGGTTCTCTTTCCTCTCTAAAACAGATGTAATTTCTTACACTGGTTGCTCAGGTGAGAGAATGAATTTGTAAATGTGTTTGTGTATAACCACTTTGCTAGATGAAATTCGAAAAGAATTGAGCAAATTTCAGTCCACTCTGATCAAATTCATTTTCAATCTTCTTTATCAGCTCGACCAACTGCCTCTCCACTATGTACCACATTACTTTTACGCCATGATATATCTGAAGCCCTGATTGACTGCTTCCACAATTGCTGTATCACTGATCATAAGCGAGAATACGATTCATTGCATTGCATCCGAGCATGTGAAGTTGAGTCACATCTTTCAAATCATCAAAAATCAATATCTAAAGAAACTAGTGGCTTAGATTTACGAGTTCTCGGCACGATTAATTTTCATTTTGTAGCAATTCATTTGCACCCTCAGCAAAAAGGAAAACTTGTGATATCTTATTCTTTATACGGTAATGATCGGAGATTTTTAGCCAATATAGCTTCTATGATACATACAGCTCACCAAATTTATCCTGAGTGGATCATCAGATTTTATGTATCAATCGATGTTCCACCTGATGTTGTTAGAACTATGATTTCGATGAAATGCGAAGTCATATTGACAATTGTAGAGAGCCAAGATCTTCCAACCTCATTCCATGGTATGTTTTGGCGTTTCTTTGTCGTAAATGATGAATCAGTCGAGCGATATCTTATACGAGATGCTGATTCATACGTGTTACAGAGAGAACGTGATGCTGTTACAGATTGGATCAAAGAGGGAAAGATGTTCCATGTGATGCGAGATCATTTATACCATGGCACAGAAATGTTGGGAGGTATGTGGGGAGGGATAGCTGATAAAAATATTTTGGATATGGCCAAGATATATGATTCAGCCATAGGCTATCACCAGAAAGATGGAAGAGATCATGATCAAGCTTTTCTGCGTCAATATATTTGGCCAATCGTAAAACATCGTATGACATGCCATGCATCATTTTTCTTCGATGACATTGATAATGGACAATGTCATGCTTTCCCTACTGAGCGGAAGCATGAAGAATTTGTTGGAAATCGTGACGCCTTGGCACATTGAATTCAGACTGTAATCTGAAAAAGGAGGTATTCCACCTCTCACAAACCATCTACGTATGGATTCAGTAAAAATTTGTTTCCAAAGTATCTCGAAACATTTATTGGGAGAAAACTCTCTTTCCGTCTCTGATTATGTTGCTACAATCAATCTCATGGTCATTCTGAATATGGGTCAATAGCAAATAGTATTTCTCGGATCGTTTTGGTTGATTACCAGATACTTCCTGGTAATGTGCGAAGTAAGCAACAGGCAAATGAGGAAAATATACTTACATAGTTAGTTGGACAAGAATTTTGATCATGATCTTATTGATTTGAGGAATGATTAAATCCAGTAGAATCAAAAGAGGTCAATGATTTTTTGAGTCAAAAATTTGGCTTCAAATCAGTATTCTAGCTTGAAAAAGTTAATTTACTTCCGTAAAGAACTGAACGAACTTTTTGCCGCCTCATCTCCGTCGATGCTAGAAATCATTGAAGTCATCTCCAAATATACTTCCAGAGACATTTTGAAAGTTGCTCCTCATTTCAATTATTTTATTTTTCCCAAAGCGTTGTGTACTTCACTCTATCTGAATTATTATTGCATAAGAGGAGAAGAGGAAGAGAGCGAAAATTATGACAATTTCGCCTGTCACATCACCGATGAATATGGATACAAATGATATTCATCTCCACTTCACTTGGAAGCTCGGAAATCACAAGTCATTGATTGTTTTTGCCATCAAAATTTTATAAATCTGAACAGAATACATTCATCCGGGGATGAATGCTGGAAGATATATTCATTCACTAAAAAAGAATTAACTAGGTTAAAGGATATCATGTTAAAATTTCGAGAAGAGCAGTTATTCATTGCACAATTTGTTTTATTTTTGTGCGAAATTATCTCCTACAAAAACTGCAAACAAGTGTACAGTGTAATATTGAAATTATCAAATTGTATTTATGTTTTTCCAACATGATGTATTTTTTTGTTTCTTGATCAGCTTCTGGTCAATACGATTGATTGGCTTGCAGGACTGCAGAAAGTTCAAAAAATTTTCGAATCTATGATAGAAATTTCAAGGTATGGATAAAATATTCAGTGACAATGTAAGAATGGTTATCTAATGATTGAAAAATTAATGGGAAATTCAAGTAGCTTGCTCTCTTCTCACTATCAAACCAAAAACGGAGTGAAAAATCGATTCACACAAACACGTTGTCCTTTAATTACTGATGAACTACTGTAATTTACTTCTACTATTTGCATCTTAACTGATTATTGATCGATCAAGCCACAGATTAATCAAAACCGTTTGCATACACTGCCATAGACGGAAAGCAATGTGAGAAAAATCGCATGAATTGATAATCGACAGAGAGATGAGAAATCTATTTCACGTCTCATTAAACTCAAGGCGATGAATTTGATGAGAAATAGAAAAAAAACATCTAGTAGAGATTTTCTTCTCTCTCTCTTCCAGCTTTCTTATTTTTCTTTTCTGGATACACCAACAAACAAACACATACAAGCATAAACATACAATAACCACACGGTATAAGTTACATACAATGTAACTTATACCGTGTCTACATAGAAGAAAAATAATGTACATAGTACCATATACATGTATATATGTATCATATTTGTCGGTGATACCTACATTCACGGTGCCTGAATAATCATGTCTTTTCTTGCTCTCTCTCTCTCTCTCTCTCTCTCTCTCTCTCTCTCTCTC
>QZCP01000166.1:0-88418 GCA_003956705.1 Brevipalpus yothersi
CTCTCTCTCTCTCTCTCTCTCTCTCTCTCTCTCTCTCTCTCTCTCTCTCTCTCTCTCTCTCTCTCTCTCTCTCTCGCTCTTTAACTCACTCTTCGGTCTATCTGTATTGGGAAGGAGAACGTAATTTCGGTTCATTTCAAAAAATTTGTCCACAAACACATACACACAATGAGTATCATGAGGCCAGAACGAGGTGAATTTTGAATGTTCCAGTAGCACTGTTTTGGTGTGTATCAATTGGTGGGGGAAACTCAATTTTCATGGTAGAATAAATTGAGAGAAATTCATTTCCCCAAAGTCAAGTGCATTAATGGCGGCAATTGGGAGAGAAAGAGAGCCATTTTAGTGAGAATAGTAAGAAGAAGAATAAAAAGAGTGGTAAAAGGTATTCACAAAATCCAATGTTTTGTCAACCTTATCACTATTTAATGGTGATACCAAATTCAAGTTTGTATAATAATGTGGCAGCTACCTTCTTATTCTCAGCATCCACAATTCTGGGGACGCATATTCTTCTCAAGAAGCATAATTTTCATCAGTAGACACTAAAATAACTTGACAAACACACACACAGTCACACATTCCGCTGCCTGGACTATCAAAAGTTAATTCAATTGCCATCATTATACCACGTGTTGACATATGGAAGCATTATCGATTGGCAAATGAATGATGATTATTTTCACTACAGATAGTGTATATGTGTGTGTGTTTGAGAGAGAGAGAGAGAGAGATAGTTTCGATTGTTTGAATCGTTTGGTGAACCCATTGATGATACCAGGCAACCAAAGAGATAGAGATAGACACTTGCTACTTGTGTTGTGTAAGTAAGTGAATTCAATGTAACAATATACGAAGTTTAAATAGTCTGGTTACCAGGGCTTTTATATTCTTGATTTTCAATTGGTGTTGCATCCTTATTCTCAACTTGATATGATCATTTCTCGCTCTCATGATCACATACACACACACATTTGAGTGGTTGTAACGTTTTTTCCTTATTCTTCTCATGCAACGAATAACGAAGGAAGAATGTCCTCAACAGCCTATTACCATGAAGGGAGAGAGAGAGCAAGAGAGAGCAAAAGAGAGAGAGAGAGAGAGAGAGAGAGAGAGAGAGAGAGAGAGAGAGAGAAAGAGAGAGAGAGGGTTGTGTTTGAATTTTTCAAGTTTATTGAAGAGTATAATTTTTTGTCTCTCTCTCTTTTCTGTTGCCTTTTTCTTCATTTCTTCTAATTAATAGGTATGCATATTATAATTAGCATTAAACATTTCACTTACTTTTCATATTTACCCATCTGATGGACATTCTTCATGATATTCTCGAAACTGAATCGTGTTCAACGAAGGCATGGAAAAATATCTACTGTTATGAATGATGCAGAATTTCATGATCATACTACGTAATGATCATATTATGATACAACTTTCAAAAGATTTGAATTTTCTAGGATTTTTAGCCAGGAACATCAAAATATGCAGGAAGAGGAATGAAAATATTTTGAAAGCTGATTGACAGACACCATTCTATTCCAAATGGACTTAGATTCGGCAATATCTTGGTTCATTTACCTATTTCCTTGCTATTTTCGTATTTTATCATAAATAAATTCCACGATCTGTAGCTGTTCTAGAATTTCTTTCATGAATAAGAATTACTTCCATCTCTGTTCGTTGGACACGATTTAGTTTTGACAAGAATACCGTAAAAAATATTCGTCAAAATGGTAGACATGAAAGATACTAACGAAAATAGGTTGAAAAAATCGAAATATTGCCAAATCTTAGTCCATTTGGTGTAGAATAGTCACTATAGATTTTTCCTTAATCACTTTATTCTTTCTCATTCCCCTTTTGTCCACATATTTTCGATTGTATATTTGTGGACAAATCATGATTAAAGCAGGAGGATGAACATTCTATCGACAATTCAGCTTGTGTATCAGTAGAGCTTGTAAACGACGTTATTGAATGTTTCAAATGAGGAGAAAACCTTAAAGAGAGAGAGAGAAGATTCACTAACGTTGATGCTATTATTTGTAATGGTGTCAAATAGAAGGAAAAGATTGTTCAAACTCAATTCGTGCTTGTTTTCTTATTTCCATCTTCCAGCATCATCATATTATTCTAGTGAGAGAGAGAGAGGAAAAAAGAAAGAAGGAGAAGAGCATCACATCGATACGATTGAGATGCGGTTCAATTGGTTTAGTTGGATGCACTTACACACTCATTCACACACACACACACATACATATTACATGAACAAATTCATCACCGTTATTCGTACGTATAAGATGTAGAGATCAAAAAGAGAGAAAGAGAGAGAGAGAGAGATGCTGAGAGACCTTTAAGGGATTGTAAATGATAAATAAAATGATGATGATGAAAATGATAAAAACCGATAATAAGATGAGAATAAGAAGAAGGTGATGTGTTTTGATTCTTTTTATTCCTTTCTCTATTCTTTCATCACACATTCACAGGCCGCTTTGTTGTTCTTCTCTCAATTGGCCATCTCTTCTTCTTCTTCTTCTCCCCTTTCTCTCAATGATCATATCCATCGAAAAATGTACGATTATTGTCACTATTTTTCCTCTCCATCCATTCTGGTAGCTTGATTTTCTATTCTTATTTTTGATTCACACACAAACACAATCTTCTCCTCTCTAAAGAATGATTATGGCTCTTCTTTTCGCTCTCTTTGCTCTCACTACTAGCCCACCAACCTGATTCACTTTGATGGTTAACAAAACTGAGTCACTAGTCCGACGAGATCGTCAACTTGTTTTTCCATCTTCTTCTCTCCATCATCATCTTCTTCTCTTCTTCTTCTTCTGCTCTCTTCTCTTCTCCTCTCCTCTCTCTCTCTCTCTCTCTCTCTCTCTCTCTCTCTCTCTCTCTCTCTCTCTCTCTCTCTCTCTCTTCTCTTTCTACACACTTGTTTTCTCTCCATCAAATTCTCTTCAAACGTCTCTCTCTCTCTCCCTCTCTTTCCACTTCTTTGGGCCCTCAAGGTACCTCTCTCTATCTATCTCGAAACGGGCCAGTGAAAGTGGCTCAAGAAGAAGAAGAAGAAATTTGATCATCACCACCACCACCACCAAAAATATCATCATCATGATAATCAAATTTTTTTACCTTTAGACTAGTGTGTATGCACACGGTTGGTTCCTGGTGTATTGGAAAATTTTTCTCCTATGGTGTATGTTCATGAGTAAATATATGTCTGTGTGTGTGGGTAAGAGCGCGCGTAAAAAATAAGTCGGAGTTTGTGACTATTTTTCTCTGCTTTATCCCATCGCACATGTAGCCATTATTATTTCAGAGACACTAACGAATCAACCTGTCATTATGAACACCTGAGATCATCGATCCAAATAGTATTAGCAACTTACACACTTCTGAGAGAGAGAGAAAAATATGTTTCCCTCTCTCTCTCTTCCTCAACAGCTCGATGCTTACACACACTCACATCAACACACTTCCTTTTTGACAAAAAATTATGGCCACAATTGAATAATCTAGAGACATCGAGAAGAGAATGAAACCCACTGATACCGGTTCATGTTTGAACATCTCTCCATCAATCGTATCATGATCAATTATCATCTCTCTCTCTCTCTCTCTCTCTCTCTCGTCTTGTTTCGAGATATCGAGGCTTATCCACTTTGGCCGATTTCCTATCATAGAGAGAGAGAGAGAGAGAGAGAGAGAGAGAGAGAGAGAGAGAGAGAGAGAGAGAGAAAGACTTATGATGATGATCTTTATCGGGTCTAACATTTCGAGTGGAAACAGTTTCGAGTGAATACAACAAGTGCTACTGTTGATCGATACTTATTGTTTGCCGTACATACATGAATGTCTGCTTTTTAGGACGAAAATCATGATAGAATTGAGGCTGAATGTTAGTATACAAACATACGATCAATCCTACTTGGTGGCATCTGAAAATTTCATCAGAACGATGTGTGAGTGTGTGTGTTTGTGTTTTTGTTGAAATATGTAGAGGAGGATGTTTCATTGTGTGTGTATGTGTTGGGTAAGAGTATTGCAGATGATGGATAATGATTTTAATGATGATTCGTAAGAGAGAGAAGAAAAATTATCTTTCTCTCTTTCTCTCTTCTACTTCTTTTTGAGTCAATTTAGCTGTTAAAATGGCAATGAAGTCGCATGGTAGACTGTCGAAAAGTGTAGAAAAATTATCACTCTAATTGTTAGTAGACAATGACATTGAAAAGAAAGAAAAATGAGTGTGTATAAATATGTGTTTATTTTTTTTTCGCTGTTCGTTCGTTCGTTTGATTATCACATTGATGATTTTTTAAAAGTCCACCTTTCTTTTTGGATACCAATAATATATATATAATAACATTTATATAAATAATAATGATCATTATCAAAAATAGAATGATTTTAACCTCCAACATTGTCAATTGTGTGTGCAGGATAAGAGATGGTGAACATTTTAATCAAAAACTGATCATTATTAATCAAATGTAGTCTTGAAGATACATACATTTGTAAAAAGAGAGAGAGAGAGAGAGAGAGAGAGAAAGAAAGAAAATTATCAAGGCAGTCAAGTCAATGGCCGAAATTCAATTCATGAGTTTTGTGGTGTAATACACAAATGAATGAATATTCATGGTATTTATTTCGCGTCCACTCTTTTCTCTCTCATTTTGAATATGTATTCCCTTTATTCGTCCACCAAATGCATATCATAACTATTATTATTATTGTCCTTTGTTTCAACAGAATGAACCAGCACACACACACACACCAACACATACATACACACCATTCTCATATAACTATTCATCTGATCATGATTGAAATATTGTTTGCACCCTCTTTCTCTCTTTCTCTCTCTCTCTCTCTTTATTCCCTACCAAAAGGCAACCATGGTAAAGGTTTACGGTTTCATGGCCAAGCAACAGTGGTTGATCAGCATGAAATGGCCTATTTTTTCATCTCTTTTTCACTTGATCCTCGAATAACACCAATTCCATATTATATGATGGAGTGAGAGAGAGAGAGAACAATCTGAAAAGCGAATATTAAAGAGAGAAGCGAAAAAATAATCTCTCGACCTTTTCATTATTCTCCCTCTCTCAATGCTCTGGGCTACTTTTCCAACATTTTTCCCAACATCAGGTCAAGTGGACACTGTACTCTACCGGCCATCATCAATATGTGTCACAATTAACTCTCCCTTTCAAGCTGGTGAATATATATACATGTATGTGTGTGTATATGATGATGGTGATGAAGATGCTCTCATAAACTGGTCCTCTCTTGTCACGAAATTTTTGGATGATGAAAAGATAATGTTGAAGAGCGAGATAGAAAGATCTATTATTCTCTTCTCTCTCTCTCACAGGTCGCGAGTGTCGGCATTTGAGAGATAGATAGAGTCCAGAATCACACCATGCGAACTTCACAATATATTTCGAACTTGAACTTGGTGTAAGTGTGTGGTGGTGAAGAGAGAGAGAGAGAATGTGGTTAAATGATAATGCATGAATCAGTCACCTCTATTGACATTGAATTGAGGCCACATTTGGTCCAGCTGATGAGCTGATGCCGAATTCACATACACACACATACATTCGTATATATATATACACCATGTACACACATATAAAACGTACATTTTTATATATGTATATATGTATATATATAAATATACTCTCCCTCAACTTGACGTCAAGTAACCCAATTTCGGGTCAAGTTTGACTGGAATGGAATCAAGCAAAATGTGTAAATAAAATAAGCATATCTCGATAAGAGTGTGAAGAGATGAAGAAAGAGAGAGAAAATAAAGAGCGAAATAAAAATTAATCAACAACAATTTTTGGGAGAAAGTGTCGCACAAACTGTGTGAGTGTATGCAAAAATCAATAATAATAATAATAATAATAATAATAATAATTAATCAATTAATTAATCAATCAATAATAATAATAATAATAATAATAATTAATAATGACAATATAATAATAATAGGTAATGTACATAACTTTTTTAAGAAGGAGAAGAGAGGAGGATTGTTTTTTTTTCTCGAAAAATTTGGTGGTGAAGAATTTTTGTCCTTTTTTCTCAAGACAAAGTAAAGAGGAAAGAGATAGAAGAAGAAGAAGAAGAAGATGGGATGAAGGGGATGGATGTCGGAAGAGGATATCTCTACGGGGACATATTTTTTATGAGACAGAATATAACTCCGCAGGAGGATGCAAATAAGGAGAGGAAGAAGAAGGACAGGCTAGGGAAGAGAGAGAGGAAGAATGCATTTAAATACCATCGAAGATGATGAGAGAGGAAGAGGAATTAGAGGCAAGAGATAGATACAGAGGAAAAATAGCGGTACAAGAAGAAGGGAAAACTAGTGAGGAAAGAGGAGAGGAGAGAAAAAAATGAGCAAGACAGAGAAAGAGAGTGTGTTTATGCAAATGTTATGTATGGTTGTGTGATTTTTTTGAATGTGTGGTATGTATGGGATTGTTTTGTTCGTTGTAGCAAAAGATTGATTTGATTTGATTGTGTGGATGTGTGTGGATGTGGATGTGTTTGATTGTGTGTGTCTGTGTGTGAGTGATTTTTTTGTTTTATAAATACAATTTTTTCGGAAGAGACCTGAAAATGTGAAAAAGCAAATCTGACTCATCCATATTTTCATTGATGTTGTCCAAGTTGAGGCCATTCAATGGATTACGTGGTAAATTAGCTTTAAGTGTATTTAATATGTGTTGCTTTGATTCTTCCGAATTGTGTATAAAATGACATCTTGGTCCATATGGACAAAATCCGGTCGTATGAAACGTTCGGCACAATTCTGTTTTGTACTTTGGATGACGCTGTAAAGTTCTCAACTCTTTGTCTCCATGGGCAAATTGACACTTATCACCATATTTGCACACACCGTTCTCCTCAAACGGTCTACACAATTCTGTCTTGTAGCGGCTTGAATTGGCTTGTCCCGAATTGCCATTACCATTACCAATTGCAATACTACCAACACTCAATCCACCACCACCAACACCACTGCCCACACTACCACCACCACCGCCAACAACACCGCCACTGCCACTGCCACTACGAACACTGGAATGGGAAGATGAATTAATGTTACCCGGTGGAGAACTTGGTGGACTGCTGGCCGAAGATGATGATGAAGAATGATGCCGATGGTGTCCGTTTGTCGGTGATGATGGATAGGCTATGAAGATGTTTGAGGGCATTTAAGAGCACTTCACGGTGGATAGAGAAAGAAATAGATAGATAGATAGATAGAGATGGATAGATTAACGGAGGGGAAAGGGGAAAATGAAGATGATCCGATGAGATGGTACAAAGACACCACCAAAGAGAGATGCAGTATGTGTGTGAATGTGTGTAAAAAAGATGTGTGTAATATGTCAATCGATGGTGAGCGTATATATGTATATGTATATATATTAATTAATCATGAACGATAGATGCAAGCACATACACAATTAACACAGACACATCACGTTGTGGACGATAACGTTGAAGAAGTTGGAGATGGCAAAAAAATATGTACACACACAGGGAAGAGAGAAATATATAAGTTTACGAGTTTTAAGTGTGTGTATGTGAAACAGAGAGAGAGAGAGAAAGAGAAATAGTTTCAAGGGATGTATAATAATAATGATGATCGAGAGATGATGAGAGTGAACAAGATAAATAATATGGGATGATTGCGAATATGTAATCGAAATATATATATATTGAGAATGTGGTGTAGTGAGAAGTTGGATGTTGATGTTGTTTGATGTTGAGAGTTTTGTCGTAGTTAATATATATTTATCTAATATATATATCTTCGTCTTTGAAATGGTTTATATTTATTTCTCTCTCTCTTCTCTCGTTTTTCTTTCTCTCTCGATTATCGCTCGCTTTCAAACTACACACACTGTTTTGTATGTGTTGAAGTTGAAGACTTCTTCTTCGAAAATGAGTGAGACTTATTGAGAGAGAGAGAAAAACTTTCTCACTCTTTCCTAGTGTATGGAGGTGGAGCCTCCTACAAACTATTTTTGACTATTAGGTCCATCTAGTGGCACATTTTGATGATAGTGAATTTTTGGGGAAGAAAAAAAGTTGAAAAAATAAATATTTCTTCATGAATTACATTCTCTTGGTGTTGGGATGATTTTTTTTTTCTCTCTCAATTTTACTTTGAATTTGAATTTGAATTTTGATTCTAATTTTTATTATAAGAAATTCAAAATCAGCTGGTTATGATCAATATTTTTTGAATTTTTCATCTTTCAATTGAGGTGTGATGATGATCATCAATGATTTTTTGGGGTGAATAGAGAAAACTTTTATAGCGACTTATGGTTTTATGGGAATATTTTTGCTGAGAAAAACGAATTAGCGGAGAAGATGTGAAATGATCTGGATTGATCATTAGACTTTTCCTTCTTCTTCTTATTTCTTGGAGTTAAGACTGTGGAAATGAGAGGAAATATTTTTTGCTTTCTCTGGAATTTTGGTGGACCGAGTATTTGAGCAAAAAGTGAGAAGAATTTCAGAAAAATATTGTTAAATTATTATTGGGTGACAATTTATGGATATTTTCTTTTGGCTACTGTTTATGAGCTGGAAAAAGGTTGAATGGAGCCCATTAAAGAATTTGAAATGACTTCACTGAGAAGTGAAAATTTTTTTTCGTTCTCCTTCAATAGATATGTCTTCATTGGATGATCTTTCACAAGAGGCTCCAATAAACTTTGTAGCTTACTTTGGCAAATTACCAAGCTAATTTAATATTTATATTCATATTCCTTTTAAGCCTTTTTAACACTTATACATACACACTCAAACCAATACACACACATGCACACCCACCCATAGTTCACAGTGGATTTTTCTTTGATCAGAATCTATTCCAATATTTAATTTCATCACTGAAGTTTCTTTTCATTCAGCTCTTGACTCTTTCCTCACTTATCTTTATTGGATGATGATGATACAAATCTGTGGAACGAACAAGAGATCCTTTTCATCTGCTTCAATAAATCTTTTTCATGCCAGTTTGAAAGTGAATATGCTTTTCCTCTTCAAAAAATGTCGGTTGTTTGTAATTTTACATGATCAAACTTCCGCTTGATTCAGCATCCTTCCGTCGCTCAGCCATTACACCATGTTTATTCATCCATTCTTCATCCATTGACTTCTCAAGCTCCTAGATTTTGTGTCTTGGAACCTGTTAGCCAACTGATCAGCATCATTCTTCTTCTTCTTCTACTCCTAACCATGTCTCTGTCACTCATTCGATCAATTAGTAATGGCATGGTAAAATTTATGCAGAAAAAAAATTATTAAAGCCAAAAAACGCTCTCCGACCAATTGTAGCTGTGATTCACATAATCACTTTTTTTCTCACTCTTGCTTTCTCAACTGATTATGTAAGATTTCTTTTTTTTCACATACAAGACTTCTCTGATTTACTGATCAGCTCATCCCATTTGAAGCATGAATAGAACCGTTAAGCTGAAAACTCCTCTCTTCTCCTCCTATTTTCTCTCTCTCTCTCTCTCTCTCTCTCTCTCTCTCTCTCTCTCTCTCTCTCTCTCTCTTCCTTATGAGCTTATGAATTCTTGGCAATCTTCTTGCTTGTCTCAGCCACCCATCCTCATCTCCGAATTTTACTCATCTTGAAGAAACATCATTCACTAGACACAGTCTCTTTTTCTCACTCATGTACTTGCCTCTCTTACTTCATTTCGAGGAACATTTTGAGAATGTCAAGAGTATGTTAAAAAGGAGAGACAGAAAGAGAGAGAGAGAGAGAGAGAGAGAGAGAGAGAGAGAGAGAGAGAGAGAGAGAGAAAATGTGAAGAAAGAGAAATAAGAAATAGAGAATTGCCTTGTTTCAACTAGGAGAATGTATTTGTGTGAAGTTCTTCGAAAGAGAGAGAGAGGGAAAGAAAGTGAAAGGACATAATAGAGAAACTATCCTCCTCCTTTGATGAGAAACATGAATAATTCACATCTTTTTGTAACTTCATATTCTTTGTGCCAATTGTCAAAGGTGTAATGTTTCTTTATTTTCTATTCTTGACAAAATTGTGTGAAAATTATTCCAGCTATTGGTTTACCGTAGGCTCCAGCTGATGCATAAATAAATCTTACAAGATGATATTCTTTATGGTGAAAGAAAATGAAGGAAAGAAAAAAATTCTCTCTCTTTCTCCTTACTGACTACTAATTGATCATAAACGACATCGTTAATCAGCATGGATTGCTACCGGTGCTTCAAGTGGCTGGCAATTACAGGTTTAACGCTTCATTCCGTGCTTCTTTTGGCTGTATATGCCATTCAGATGCCATCAGTGGAAAAAAATGTGCCTGAATTTCACATGTTTTATATACTCAGTGTATTGACCAATTTATTTGGTATTTTCGGTGCCTACAAGGAACGATATTGTGTACTATTTTGTGTCATATTTAATTTGATTTCACTTTTCATCATGTCCTATCTCGTTAATATGCTAGATATGAATTTTTCTATTATTTATTGTGTCGCTCTTTCCAATATTATTCTATTCACACTATGTGTTCGATGTTGTCATGATCCAATATAGTGGGAAAAAATTAGATACTCTTTTTGGAACATAAACATAAACGTGATCTCTTTCTTTCACAAAATTCTCAGCCTTTCCAAGGTAACAGCATGGAAAAGTTGTTATTCGAGAAGTTTTTCGAATTCACATCACGAGATGAGTTCGATATACCATAAAATGAAAAAAAGCTCATTCTCATATCGCACATACATTCGAAATCAAACATCGTTCTCTTCAGACGATTCTAATGAGTTGAATTACGATCTAATGTATCATTCAAATTCTGTAAAATTATCTCGATGAAAAAAACCTTTTTCAAAAACTCTTCCACACCAAAAGAATCGATAGAATTCATCTTTTGCGTGTAGCTCGAAAAAAACTGACCACTCTTCGCGGATCAGAATGACTATCCAGGCATATATAACATCTCAAAAAAAAATTTATACAATCTGTCGAGAATATTAAATTTTAATCGAATTAATCGAATTATGATCAGAACTTATCTAAAAAAGTTCGAATATGTTTTCATCTCTTGCCGCTGCAGTGCGCCACAAGCGCAAACTTCAGTCCATCTGCCATCTTGTGGTATAAACATTTTAGACGCTGAAAAAAATTGAGGCAACAGCTACAAACTTATTCAGATTTTTCTGATTGAATTTAATTCAATCACCGAAATGATCATGTAAATAATCATTGGAATTGATTTTGTCTATTGTCATACTATCGAGTCGATAATTTGCCGGTGACCGGCTGTGTTCCAATCACAAGTGCTGAAATTTTCTATTCTCTGTGTGTCTCTGTATGCTGGTGTCATCAGTGTGCGGCTGTGGTGTGTGCATTGAGCGCTGGTAAATCCCAGCAAGTGACCGGCATTAATCATGTCTCAACCGATGGCTCTTGCTGAAGTCAACTCTTTTCCACCAGCTAATCGACCACCAATGTCCACAATACCTTTATCTAAATTGGTTGATCTAACCATACAGCGTACTTATAATGATCTTATTATTCTCACCGAATTGTAAGTGTAACAGAAAAATAACACACAGGCTACTGTCCGCTTACCGAGTTAACTTAATGCGTGTGTGTTTGTGTGCACTTTTTTTTATTCTATTCCTCCAGATTACCACGGAAAAGTGATATTGAAAGAAAAATTGAGATTGTCAAGTTTGCTAATCGAACAAGACAATTATTTATTCGTTTACTAGCTTTAGTCAAGTGGGCTGGAAATGCTTCGAAAGTTGAAAAGTGTTCCGTAAGTGTTGAATTGAGTTTTCGGAATTATTGGTTAACCAAAATTCATTGATTTTTTCTTTCATTCTTTATGCATTGATACAGAATATTGTTGCTTTTTTGGACAAACAAGCTATGCTATATGTGGAAACTGCCGATATTTTGGCCAAAATGGCCCGAGAAAATCTAGTCCAAGCAAGGTATTGAATTCATGATTTTCTATTCTATTGCTCATTCAAATCTTCTCCTTTAATTGTCAGATTACCAAGTCTTCAATTGCCTGCTGCTGTCGAAGTTTTAACTCTAGGAACCTATTCTCGCCTTCCCACCTGCATTCGAGTAAGTCGTTATTATTAATTGATCTACGGCCATCATTCACTAATTTTATTCCTAAAGGATCGTATTGTGCCCCCTGATCCAATCTCTTTCACCGAGAAGAGAAGTACGCTCCAAAGACTTAATCAAATTATTCAACAAAGATTAGTAACTTCCAATCTAACCCCTCAAATGAAGAATTTTAAAATTGGTAGGTCATATATAGAGTATTCCTTTTTCTACATTTCTAATCAAATTAAATTTCTTAGAACAAGGTCGTGTTACATTTCATGTGGATCATGAATTTGAAATGTCTCTAACCCTCATGGGGGATGGCCCCTCTATCCCTTGGCGAGTTTTGTCTATAGATTTTTTGGTTGAAGATAAAGAAACAGGAGGTAAACTGGTTTACCAATGAATTAATTACACATAACATAACACATTTTATAACAACACTTTTTTTCAATATTTTCAACAGAGGGAAGAGATCTAGTGCATCCTCTTCAAATCAATTTTATTCAAAATCTCATTCAAAGCCGGTTGAATGATAATTCTAAATCATTGATGGATCCTTACACTGTCCTACGTGAGTTGAATTGCAACCACTTCTTGCTATAAGTTTATGATGTAACTCTGTTATTCTTGTAGATGCCTTCTGTCTGAGTTTACAACTGGAAGTTCTCCAAGCTCAAGCTGTTAGATTGATTAGAGAAAGACTAGGTGATCTCATCAAGATTGAGGAGTATAACCCCGGGAAGCGCCTCAGTCTCTCCTATTGGCGACACCAAGAAGATCCAAGAAATGATACAAAGAATGAGCCCAAGCCTCCATGTAAACTCACTGTTGAAATTGACAGTCAAGATCTGTCCAAACCATTGCAGATTTCTCACTCACCGGACCTCGAATCCAAAGGCATCATCGCGGTCAATGATGCGATCAAATCTGATCTCCTTTCGATTGAAAAGCTTTTGATTCACACTACTCACGAAAGAGCTAGGCAAGATTTAACTAAATTGAAAAAGCGGCTAGAAGACCTACAATATGGACAATGTAACCTGTCAGGTTCTCCTCCTGTACTTCAAGTATCTTTATTAGATAATTGTATGCTCTCTGAAAGACTCTTACTCACCGTTGATCCTTTCACTGGTCATATTCTTGGTCACATCCCACAATTTGATGACGTGAGCCTAGCTGATGAAATTCAAGCTACCCTCAAAAAAGATGTTGTGAAATGGGGACCTCTCATCCAAAAGCTCAAAGTTCTCGTCATCTGTGAACGAATCAAGAAAACCTCTGAACTCATGCCAGTTCATGTGTATGAAAAACTTCCATTTTTGATCCCTTCTGACCACGATGTGCTCAAAGACCCTGACACAACTAAGCTATTTATTCAGTTCCATCGACATCAGTCCAATTATCTTCTCGTGACTATAAAAAATCAGGAAGATCGGAAAGGATCTCACGAATCACCCTTACGCTATTTTCTACTCTCCTTGGAATCTTTACCTATGGAAACTCCGAGTCATTTGCCTTACGAAGTCAAGCTACCCAAAGTATATGCCAAGCTCAACCTATTGATTGAACTTGATATTTTGAGTATTCGAGGAAAATCTAGACTCAATGGGTTGAAGCACAACTTCAACAGCTTTGACATCCTGGGAAAGCGTAAACTTCAACTAGATGACCAACCCATCAAGAAACCACGTTTAAACAATTTTTTCATGCAAGAGTTTGCCTACCTGATAAGTTTTTGTGAAGAAAAGCTCACTTTCGGTGTTTTATCAGCCGAATTGCAGAAAAAAGGCATCTGTCATCATCTTCGAACAACCGATGAACCTGGCCATTCCCATTACATTGACATTATTCAGTATCCACCCGATAGTTTTGGACCTCCATCAAAGTTGAGATCTAATCTCATTAGTTGTACTATAAGACAAGTAGTGAAAGGAGTTGCAAATCTCAGGACATGGTTAGTCCTATGGACTTTCTATAATGTACCATCTTTGAGTAGGGCAACGAAGGATAAAAGTTTCAGAAAGGTAGTCACAACAATGCACGATTTTTCAACAGGATCTGTGGCTCAAATCACTCAGATGGTGAATGATCTTATATATGAATGGACTGCAATCTCCAAATTATACGATATAGTCCATGATTATGTAGAGCATCCAAATTTAGTAAGCTTCCTCAACACTACTGACATCAAAACATTCTCGTATAAGAAACTCACCATTGGATATGGACCGATGAAAAATTACCTCGTTTCTATTCTATGGAGACAAACAGGATATCAGCTTGGTTTTGGCCTCTGTGGAATGGCAACATCAAATAGCAATCCACATACGATCGTTGCTTTCCAGCTTCAACACGAGTTCAATCAGCACCATTCGATCGCTCTGTTGATGCAGGTACTCAATGCAACATTATCACCCCTGTTAACTCTACAAGGTCTCATGGGACTACCTCTTCTTGGTGTGGTGACCAGTCGGCCTAAAGTTCCCTTCCAATCGATATGCATTGTGCCTCAATCTTCAACTCATATCCGTCTCATTTATCGCAATACCTATTGTGTTGATATTCTTTTAAGTTTAGATGGTCTTGTCGCAATTCGTGATGGTGCCTTCAGTCTTTTTGATAAAGCCAAAGTTCTAGAGGAGCTCAGCCCTATTCAAGGTCTCAAAGCATTTTTGAACAAATTTGTTGATCGTAATGCAACTCAAATGCGCCGTCTATCTCAAACCGAAGATGACAATCCTCCTTCTCCGATGGCTCACATGGACACAGTAGAATCTTATCTATTCCAAGCTGGTCCTCAAAATCAGATAGCATCCCCAATGGGTGGCGGATTGGCTAATAGCTCTGATCCAACAGGTACTATGATGTCATCAGGAGGCCCTGGACCGTCTATGGGCCCAGGAATGAGGAATCCAAGACAATCGATGGTTTCTCATCCCAACACTCCCGCATCTCCTCACAACTCAGTCCTCTCTCAAAATACTTGTGCATCTTCACCGAACACTTCTTTCCCATTAGCTTCACCTCCTTCACATGGTGGCTATCAGGGTCCAGGCTCTGTTGGACAAATAACACTATCCCCATCCGTTCCAAACCTAGGCTCACATCCTGAACAATCTCCTGGAAACATTTTTGGTGTCAATTCACCAATGAATCCTCTTCATGCTCCATCACCTTCATTCTTACCCGCACCGAGTCCATCTGCATCCAATGCAAATATTCATCATCCACAAAACCCTCAGCATGATCACTCAGTCAACTCACCATACGCATCGAATACTGCTAACTTATCTATGCCATCACCTGCACCTGTACCTTGGCCTAACTCTCCATCCTTGCCACGGCCTTCTCCAACTCGACCGATGAGCAGTGGTCCTAGTCCGGTAGCTGCAGGCCTCGGTGCAAGTCCACAAATGAATGCTGCCCAGCATCCTTACCATTCCAATGTACAGTCTGGCCATATGCCCCTCTCTGCTGCCCGTTTTTTGCCCCAGAGATCATGGGCAGCAGCCATTCCAACCATATTGACACATCAGGGATTAGAAAATATGTGCAAATCAAATGCTCCACTGGAAGCTCCTCCAGCTCCCCATCACAATGGAGTGTATGCTTCCATGTCTCAATTAGAAAGATTTTTGGGTTGTGTCTTCATGCGAAAGACACTCCAACGTGTTTTAACTTCTGATAATGGTGTAAGTACTCACCTTGAATTGTATCTTTTTAGCTTTCCACTGGACACTAAAATTGAGGGTCATCTCAATTTCAAAAATTCCAGTATATTTTGAAACCGAAGAAACTTGATTTCTCAAATTTTCGAATTTTTTCTCACAGTTTCAGGTTATCACAAGTAATCCTACACCTGGTATAATTCAATTCAGAAACGAAACTCTCCAGTTCAAGATTGCAATACATCCTATCAGCATGCAAGTAAGTGAATTTTTTCCTCATTAATTGTTCAAAATTGTTGTCGGGATTGTATTTATTTATCTCTTTGTCTTTTTTTGCAGTCTCTCCAAATAGATATAAGACCTTGGTCTGAACATGAAAATCCTTGGGTCCCAGATGAACTCGAAATCTTGAAACGGTTTTTCGAGACGAAGGTAGGTCAATAATGGACAAAATGGAAACTTTTCTTCCTGAAAACACCTTTATGAATTCTGGAAACTTTCCCTTCTCCCCACAGGTTGTCTGTGCACCCTATAAGCCCAATTCCTTCATTGCATATACCAGATTATTAAATGCACCACTCAAAATTGTGAAAGATTGTATACAAATAATGAGATTAGAAATGGTAAGGCTCATCCGTCACTTGAATTTCTGTAGATATATCTCATTTGCCTTCTCTATTTCAGTACCATGACCCGAACCTCAAATGGAGTGTTCAGTTGGGATTGACAATCCCACCTTCGTTAGTTGGACTTATGCCAGGCATGTCTGCGATCATGTTGGTCACTAACAACAATATTACTAGAATACTTTTCTTTGTAAGTCTGATGCTTATTCTTGGTTTAATTTTTTCCAAACCTTGTTTAGATTTCTGACTGAAATTCTTACTCTTTCCATTTCTAGTTAAATTTCACCCGTGCAAATCTACCTCCCAACATCGAGCCTCAAACAATCGTGGTTCCTTTTCTTTATAGTGGGAATAACTTACAAATTGCTAAAACTGGAGAGACTACTCCCAATCCAGTTTATGCTATCATCAGTGACATACTGAAAAGATATAATGAATACTGCTCAATGCAATCAGGTAAGTGTTGGATTGTACAAGATATTCTTCTTGAAATTTCATGCTTGCTTTTCCGTTTTACGCAGGCGATTTTCAAGCCATTCAGGCTATTAGAGAAATAATGATGAGTGACTTGATCCCTGTTTCAATGCAGTGAATTGAATCGCCCTTCATGGAAAATAATCCATTGACTCGAACGGATAAGATTCAATACTAACTTTAAATATGTATATTTTCACAAAAATTTGTTGTAATTTATAGAAACAAAGAAAAAAAATAATATTTACACATTTGAAAGTTCATACAATCTTTTCTAACCAGTAGAAAATGAGGAACTTGAGCTTTCCCCATTTTTCATTCCATAGCTTAATATCTTTGGTCACGCTTTAGGAACAGAATTCGAAGGAAAATAAGTTTGGATAACTCAGCTTGAATAATGGGTTTCCTTCAATCACAAATACACACACTTTGATTCTTTGTAGCATTCGAGTGATGATCATGGCCTACAAATTCGCCATTACCATCAACCAAGCGTACATAGTTGTCTAAATGCCACTGTTGTATGAGCAAGATGATCACAATGAAGAAGAAAATGGAGAAGCCAAACGTTAAACACTGAACCCCTAATGTGGCCATTGGAACTAGCTTGGACTTCGATGACCTATCATCAGGTAAATTAGAGGGCTAAATGGCTGAATCTGGTCTCGAGAGATGAATGCAAATTGATTCTCTTGAAATGATTGAAATGCTACATAATTCTACCTATTCTCGATTGTATCCTTTGACATTTACCGATGAATTGCTGACAGGACAGTTCTTCAAGCCCAAACTGATAGGAAATAACAATGGTTTTCAATTCGTTATTATGTTTATGCCAAACGAACATTTGATTTGATACTCTTATCAGCATGTCCAACTATTTTTCCATCAGAATTGCATGGAATTTTGCCTAAAACTTGGTATCGTTTCTATTCAATCATAGAAAAGATGCTATTAGTTGTGATAAGATTCAAACGTTCTGGAATAAGTGCTTGTGGAGCTCTTACCATCATAAGTGATAGATCAGAGAGACATGTATTTGGTTTGGTAGCAAGCTAATTTACTTAAATGAGATGTTGAAAAATTTACAAGTGAATTAGCTTCTTCAGATCAGAGTGAACAAGAAAAGATTCTCTGCCGAGACAGCAAACAGTCAAACTTGACACGGAGAGATTCTGGAATGAATTATATGGAAGGTCTTTGAATTCGCAAAATATTATCATTTGATCATCTGAATTCGATTTGTAACCAATAAATGGATCAAAAGAAAATCAGATTCAATCAACCTAAGGTCTTGATATCATTCAAATACAAAGAGAAAGCTCCTTTCAGTGAGAAAATTTGAGAGACATAATTTTTTTACACATAAAGTGCAGAGAGAGTTGTATAAGTTGACCACACCTTAACAGAAATCAATCAGAATCTCTCCTTCAAGCAGTCTCTTCGTGATGATGAGATAGTTATCAAATTAATTAATCAAATATTTAAAAATCGAATTCTTCTAGCCAGCCTAACGAAAAAAAAACAGGGGTCGTGGAAAGGCTAGACTCTATTAGCGGCGACTCAAATCTTGAGCTTCATGTTCGGCCAACACGATGAAGGCTGGCTGATGTGGTGACTCTGGTCCATCTGATCGTCGCTCAATGGCCACTGGTCCAATTGGCTGGGCAACACTTGGATAGTGGACTGATGGCTGGGCTTCGGATTCACCTTCCGATGAGGCCACAGCAACGGGAACAAATCGAACGCCAGGCTGGACGGCATGTTTGGTGGCCATTTCACGCCAGAATTTCATCTTGTTTGGTCCGACCACCGATGGCAATGGTCGAGTGATGGCGAATGGTACATTAGCTGGATGGAATCCGGCATCAGATGCTGATGGCTCAAGATCTTCACCATTCGGTTGGGCTGAGCCATCATGATGGACTTCTCCTTCGTACAGTAGGACAAGTTGATGTTCAGGCTGAGAGTCTGATGCTTCATTGTCAGGATGGGCTGAATGAGCGTATGCAACTCGAGCACCGGCAGCAGATCGTCCTGAGGCCACAGGTACTTGCATTGGGACATGGTAAGGAACGGGAATCTCGATTGGCACCTTTAGAGGGTAATATGATGGTGATGATGGAGAAACATAAGAAGGACGAAAAAGAATATTCATTAGCTACAATTTTCTCACACACTCACACAAATTTGTCATAACTCGACAAGTATTACACGAACTTACCTCAACAACTGGCCTGGATGCTGAAGCAGCAGCGGGAATCGCTTGGGGCATATCAGCACGACTGGCATGAGAATAGCTTACTGGATAGTGATACACTTGTCTCTGATAGTAGGAAGGCATCACTGGTACTGGCATATGGACTGGCACAGCATATGAGGCAGCCATGCTGGCGGGATAGTGTGGTCTAGCGTATGTGTATGGTACTGATGGATAAAATGGTCCATGGCCAGCGGATACTCGCTGGGTTGATGATGCTGGAAAATGGATCACATTCGAACTACCGCTGGCTGACATTATTGGAGCAATTTGAATGGACGATCGACCTTCACCATTGGCTCCGGAGCCAACTGGAACGGCAAGCATAACCAACACTGGACTACTACCACGACGTTGCATAGGACCCATTGGGCCAGATCTCATGGGTGGCTGTGGGGCAGGCTGGGGCTGTTGGGGTGGTGGTGGAGGGGCAACGTAAGTTCGCTGGGCCATACTGGGCATTGCGTGTCTTGGTCCATGTTGGATAGCGTTCAGTGGTTGGTGTTGATGCTGATGGAAAGGCATACCTCCATTGGGTGGTCCACGAACGATTGGGCCACGAGGAGTCATGGGACGGCCATACATTGGTGGCATGACATGGGGACGAAGTGGTATACCGTTTGGTCCGGCAGCACGTTCACGTTCATCTCTCATGGTGGCCACAATGACGGGTACAGTTTCATCATCACCTTCTTCATCTTTATCTTTGCCCTCTCGTGCGGACATTTGATGATTATTCATCGCCTCTTGTGCTTGTGCTTCCATTTGGGCTCGAGCAGCGGCAGCCACCAGTCTGGACATCATTGCTGCGGCAGCATATCGTAACATTGGATTAGGCTGATCGGCAAGTGGTCCTTGTGGCTGGCTATCGGTTCCTGATGATGGAAGTGGAATCGAAAATTTTCTCATCCGTGAAGCCTAAACAATTGGACAAGAGAAGAGAGTAGACGATATAGTTGTATATACATTCAGACGTACACATCTACACAACAATCAGATGGGAAATACTCAGATACCAGTCAACTAGTGACAAATCTAACTATTAGAGCCTGAATTCTCGTATAATATGAGTGACTTTTTTGTTGATCCACTTGTTACGTATGGTTTGTTCATTTTTAGAATTTTAGAAGCTTATAAAGAACGGTTTCTCTCTCTCTCTTTCTTTCTTTCTTTATCTGAGCCCAAGTGTGTGTGTGAGAATCAAGCTTTGATCCTTAATCCAGACCATCATCAACATAGTGTGTATGTGTACATACTCACCCATTTAGCGTTAAGTTTGTCGAGCGGATTTTTAGGTCCACTGGGCAGCTCACCATCAGCAAGTGATTCTTTATCTTCACCAGATCCTGATTGTGATCCATCCGATTGGCGAAGTGGTGCGGTAACATGTAGACCCATTAGGCGTTCAATAAAAACGATTCTTGGATTACGATCACCGCTACCGTTTTCCACTTTGTCTTCATCACCATCACCGGAACCAGATGGTGATCCATTTGATGTGGAATCACTATCAGCCTTATTGTTACCATCTTGCTCGGATGATGATGATACACCGGAAGCCGCCGCAACAGCCGCCTTACCATCATCCGATTGACCATTGGGTGATTGGGTGGTGAGGCCATCAACATTTGACCCTTCACCAGGAACACCGGTAACCGATGCAGATGCGGATGCTGATGGAGATGAAACGGTCAATGATGCTGCTACTCGCTTTTCGGCTCTACTTGATGCCTCTTCAATTGGAAAAGCCATTCCATACTTCGACTATACCAAGGCACATTATTATTATTATAACGTGTTGAAAATTTTTACCAACATTTGAAAAGAATAAGGTAAAGAGAGAGAGAGAGAGAGAGAGAGAGAGATAGAAGGGAGGAAAGAAAATAATGGAATGAAAAAAAAACCAGTCTCATGAATGTCTTTTGAATCGGGAAGAGATAGAACGAGATAGAGAAATGAAATGAGTCCGAGGAAAACAATGAACATGTTGAAATGTAATAAAAAGGCGAAGTACGAAACGAAGTGAGGTCGTCTGATGACCATTCTTCGCTATATAGGAGACCACTTTTATTTCGATTCATGATAGTATGCATGTGTGTGAGTGTTTGAGTGTATAGACGATTCTTTTCCGAAGAAGATCAGATTGAGGTGAGACTTGTTATATGTGTGAGTACAGTTAAATAAATGTTCATTCTGTCTGATTAGAATAAGATTGTTTTGTAGGAGATTAATTTCGAGGAAAAAAAATGTGATGAAAGATAATTTGTTCGAGAAGGAGCTGTATATTTCTTTCCCTCAATATCATTATTTCACAACTGAAGGATGATCTTGCCGAGAACAAAAGAGAATAATGAATTATCTATTTTTTTAGGGAATAAATTCTCAAATTTTGCAAGCGAGGGCCAAAAAATTTGAATGAGAATAACAGCTAATAAATTTAAAGAATAATTTGAAACAAAAAAGATGCGCAAGTAAATGTGTTGGGCTGGCACAGGTTGGTATGTGAGTAGAATCCAAGCTCGATAAGAATGAACAGAAAATACTAAAAAGATGTTCATGATACGATATCGGAAAAGTACCATAATCGAATTGGGGAAAGGATCTAAAAGAATGAGAGAGAGAGAGAGAGAGAGAAAGAAATTTTTGGCTGTCGAAATCGAAATAGAAGTACTTGTAACAAAAATAAGAGAATACAGAAAGAATTGGTTAAAGAATTCGATATAATATCGTGACAAACTTGTTGACTATGGTTAGTTGATTGTATTCTTATGCTTATTCTTCAGTCTCTCTTATATTGGAAGTTCATTTTAAGGAGTAAAGAATGGGTGAAAAAAAGGTGAACAAAATGAAAGTCGATACAAGTTACTGATAAAAGTGGAAAAAGAAGAAGAGGCTGATCGAAAAGTTCTATTCTCACTGCATACTATTTCTTCTTGTGTTCAACTACCGATGATGACAAGTAACCGATTGAAGCTGAGATCAACGATGATCAACGAATACAACAACAACAACAACAACAACAACAACAACAACAACAACAACAACAACACACAACACAAAATGCCAACAAACTTAGCTCAGGTTTTTAATGTGAACTCAACCTGAGATATTCGAGAGAGTAAGTTGATTGCATGAACAAATTCCCTTTTCAGTCTGTCTCTATCTATCTATCTTTTCGTGATTCTTCTTCTTCTTCTCCAGGTACATGTACCAGTACTATCACTACTGGTATACCTTTTTCCATCTTATTTAACGAAATAAAGTTGGAGAAAATTTATCTGAATCACTGGGCTGATTCGCCTTTTAAACCCATACACACATACATGTATCAGACTGATTGAAGAATGAGAATAATTCAGAAGCATATAAAGCTCAAAAGTGGCCCACTTGATGATTTTTTTTTCTTTCTACTTACTTTTTCACCTTCTTCACCTTCTCATGTTCACATGTGAACATACATTTGATCACATGAGTAAAAGTAATCGTCAAAAAATGAAGTGAAATGAAATATTATCATAATGATAATCTGTCGGATAGGTTCAAGTGGTGGGCTATACTAGGACATGGTGGAAAATACTTATCTAGAATCGAAGGTTCGGAAAGAATTTGTTTTTCGCATATCATAGGTAAGGTAAGGAAATGATTTTATCCATGAATAACCACCATGAACAGGGTGGATTGGAAATATATTAAGTGTTGTAATGAGTCAGCTTTACTTACCGCAGCTTCATCTCTTTGTGCAAGAACCAAGGAAAGGACAGCAACTATATTTTTCATGAGAGAGATAGGAAAAGGGAAAAAAAGAAGAAGAAATGAGAAGATGAAAAAGTTGATTAATAATAATGTGTCTGAAAATATTTCTCTTGATATGTGTCATGATAATTCCAGAATAAAATTTTGGAATAAATTATTCAGACGACAACATATTCGTATTTGCATTAGCTTCATTCTTTTCTCTTTTCTCGATTATACTCCTTCTTCATTAATTCTATAAATAAAATTGAATTAAGGATGATGACAATTACTCACAGAATAGGATCAGTATTGATATAAAAGCCAGCAATTTCATGGTTTTTGGAGGTGTTGACTCGTAAGCCCTTCATGATGAGAAAAGAATGGTAAAGAGAAAAATTAATAAGAAAAAATTTACGTCAAAACATAAAATTTTGATCAGAATCAAGAAAGGAAATAAGGAATTGATCCATCCTGATCACAAGGTTCAAAAAGGTATAGACCATAATCAAATGACAATTCGTCACCAAGACCACATAAAGAGTTTGCCTGTAAATGAGTGATCACAATCGATATCTCCTCACTCTTCTGACAACTAATTGTTTTTTCATTAATAGTTGATATTGTTATTATCATTATTATTGATATAATTAATATTTATAATGAAAACTTGTGTTCCCTACTATTACTACTGGTACTCCTACACCAACCACTACTATTGGCTGATGCCTCTATGCATTCTTCTTTGCACATTTGAACAAATTTTACGGATAAAATATTGTGGGAATCAGGCTGAAAAATGGCTGAATAACGGTAAAAAGTTGAATGAGAAATCAAACATTAACAAAAAGAAGACGAAAATCGGTGGCCTGAATTCTCTCTCTCTCTCGCTTTTGCTTACTTGCTGGCTGACTTGCTGGTCGATCTATCTGACTACAGCATCTCAACACATCATCCAGCATAAACGATGTTGGTGGAGAAGAAGAAGAAGAAGATGTTGGTGACGAAACTAGAACACATCGTGAACCGCAATCAACAAAATGATGGCAAGCAAAAGTTTTGTGTGTTCCAGCTTCTGGTAAGTAATCTTTATCGCAGACTATACAAGCAATTCTTGTACTCCTGATGAATCATGGAAACAGTGGTAGTAGTAGTTGTTGTAGTAGCTGGATAAAGTCTAAGAGAACAACAGTTAAATCTTCTTCTTCTTCTTCTTCTCTCTTTCTCTCTTTCTCTTTCTTTCTCTCTTTTAAGTATGGTATTTGTATTCAAATATATATATGTATGTATTATAAGTCCTGTTTTAAGTCTGTTTTGACTGATCAGCATAGCGTCAAGCTAATCTAGCTGATTGCCTGGAGCATCGATTGTGAATTGAATTGATCACTTCAATAGTTTAAGCATTGTGAGAACTGAAAGTGATCTGAGAAGAAGAAAGAGAGGAGACGATTGATGCAAAATAGGACAATACAATAAAGAGGAGTCTGAAGAGGAGGATGAAAAGGTAGAAGAATTGAAACTAACTTCGATGAATTCTCTTTGATGGTCCAAATGATTTTCTTAATACGTATTGGCAACTCTTGACTCCAATTCATAGTCATCTCATCATCAGTATTAACATTTGCTGATGCTTCGGCTTCTTTACTTTTCAGCTTATATCCATCCGAACCGATCTTATTATTGGACACATCCAATCCACTTTTCGGTGTTTTCTCGGATGATGATGTGATACACAATGTTGGTAGAGTGTCTTTTGGAGGTTTTTCACTACCCATTGTTAATATATGAATGATATTTTATGTTTGTGTATGATTAAATTTATCCTCTCTCTCTCTCGCTTTTGCTATTCAGAATCACCAATATTTTCAGAATAGATCGCTGAATATCCGTTGTGTAGGTATGTATTATTGATTATGGCCCTACAGCTGATAACACAAGGGCAACAGTGGTTGTAGTAGCAGAATATCCACTTTAGATCACAATTAGCCACGATTATTGTAATGATGTTGATTTTCGATTTCGATTCAGAGTGGGAAAGAAAAATGGATGGAAATAAAAATAAAGTAAAAAAGATGTCAATCACAATGATATTAGACACATTATTTTGTTTCTCGAGACTTTTTGTGATTGGGAATACTTTTAGGCGTACTAGTGTAAAGGAATAGGTAGATAAAATGGGAAATGATTTTTCTAGAGCAACTAATAGTGTGTTAGCAGCTAAGCAAATTGAAGCGAAAAATTAACATCCAAAATAGCTATACTGTATTCAGTTCATGGCGAATTGACTGGGCTTGGGCTGTTCAGGTGATTTGAGTGGAAGGGAATAGCTTTTTTGAACACTACACGAGGATGCACTAGATCATGAAATGGTGAATATTAACTATACACTAGTGTGTAAAGTGATAATAATAGATGAATAGAACATATGTATATATATAACATAGGATTCAATGGATTCAACATACATTGACTGTTTTTTTTTCGGTCGAGTCAGCACTCGAAGTGGAATGGAGAAAGAGCGAGAAACTCTTGTCCTCTCTCTTTTTTCGTATCACAAGCAAATTAATAGTAGAAATATATATATTTATATTCTTTGACCAGATTGTTGATAGTTGTTTCGGTACAATTAAGATTCTTTTTTTCTTCTTACTTTACAAAACAATAATAATAATAATAATTAACAGAGAGAAAAATAGATAGATAGAATTGATTGCGAACGATGTAGTTGTATTATAACAACAATTTCACTTCTTCTCAGAGAAAAAACCCTCCCAAATTTTTAACGAACATTCACCGTAACTGTATGTATGTAAACGTATATGTGTTGCGAGCACTTCTCTTTCAAGAAGTGTGCAGTTCGTTCGACTTGAAAAATGACCTGACTTGAGCTCTCTCTCTCTTTCTCTCTCTTTCTTCCCTCCCTTCTCTCTCTCTCTCTTTCAGATAATAGAATAGAGAGAGAGAGAAAGAGAGAGCTATCACATGGTGCCGAGTGAGATGGATAAATATAAAGAAAGGCATAGAAAGAGAGAGAGAGAGAGAGAGAGAGAGAGAGAGAGAGAGAGAGAGAGAGAGAGAGAGATGGGAAGAACGAAAAGAGAGCAACGTTACGATCGTAACGAAACTTGTTTTCTGTATTCGGGAAAAAGTTCCCGAATCATCGGTGCTTGTCTCTCTTCCTCACTACCTTCCCTACTACTGCTCTCTTTCTGTTCAGAATATCAGCATCATGTTGAAAATTCAGAAAGGAAATTACTCTCACCGGGTGAGAGAGAGAGAGAAGGTGGTAGTGGAGGAGGAGGAGGAGGAGGAGGTGGAGGTGAAGAAGAGATGGCAGAAGACTGATGAGATGGAAGAAATAAAGAAAGAAAGAAATAAGAGAGAGAGCGAAAGCGAAGAGCAATAAGCGTATCGACTGGTAACTAGAGAGAGAGAGAGAGAGAGAAACCAAAATTCGCCTTATCACCGTAATGAAATGCAGGACCCAGTAAATGATAATCAGTCTATCATCATGCAAAAAGGGTGCGAAAATGGTAAATTCAGATACACACATAGAATAGGATAGCCAAAGATGAAGTCTTTCTGGACAATTCTCTCTCTCTCTCTCTCTCTCTCTCTCTCTCTCTCTCTCTCTCTCTCTCTCTTTCTTTCTTTCATCTTCTTCCTTTTTTTGTTTCTCTCTCTTCTCAACCAATCTGTATACTCATATATATTTATTCTTTCTCTTCCTCTCTTCATTTGAATAATAATAGATCGATAAGTATTGTTTATAACTAGTGATCACGAAATATTTTCTCTCTCATCACCGAGCAATCAATCCATTGGATTGACAACAACAATGTGCTGGTATGGTGATGCTAGAGTAACAACCGAAAGTGATCAAATATTAATTCATATTGATGCATGAATTAATTTATTCACTAATTCATTCTCTCATTCGCTCGCTCGCTCATTCATTCATTCATCTTAAACATGTTCCACTTGAGCCATATTTTTCTAGTCATCAAGTGTAAAGCTCTAATTACTTATCTAAAAAAGTACGGAAGTCAAATCAATGGGGTAAGAGATTGCACCCAATTGATTAGATTTGATCACTTGATTTGCATGACTTGGAACACCAGTGTTCACCGTAATCACTCTGAATAATACATACATGTATAATACTATATACACTACTGTTACCCAAAATTTTCGCTAATATTCAAAAATCGTTTCCATTCATCCACTTGGTCTGTCCAGTCAATTGTGATTGTTGTTGAGGAAAAAGAAAACGTATAAACACACTCATATAAACACACCAAAAATAATGATGAAAAAAAAGGGAGTAAAAAGATGAAGAATAGAAAATATAAATAAATGACCAAAAATATTCACCAATTTTAATGCCTGACAAACGAGATAGTGAGAAAGAGATAGAATCCACTTTGCATGCGATTGGCAAGAATTGAATGTACAGAAGAGTGGAAAGAGTCAAGAAAATTAGCCGAAAAAAAAGGAGAGTAGAAGTTGTAATAGTGAGTATAGTTCTGAAAGAATCAGAAAGCCATGAAATCGAATTTGGCAAAAAAGTGAGACAAATGAAGATCGAAGAAGAAGAAGAAGAAGAAGAAGAAGAATGAAAAAAAAACGTTAGTGTTGATGTTGAATGATGTGCAAAAGAGTGGATCTAGTTTGATGATGGCAAAAATATTTCTTCCTATTAAATGAATGATGAAAAATCTAATCGTTTTGTGTGTGTGTGTATGTGTGTGTTCCAGCCATGAATTGGATGATGTTGGTCACTGTACCAAGTCGTCCAACATCAGTGACAGTCAGGCACATAGTCAGCAATCAGATTGGTCATATATACACACACATTTAAACACAAACACACATACACACACATCAAATCGTGATCATCATCATCAAAAATGTGGTGTGCTTCGTTTGTTTTACTCATTAAATGGAAAGAGTTTAATTTTTGACAGCCAATTGAGAATCAAAGAGCAGATCAGAGCATAGTAAAGAGAGAAAGTGGAGGAATGATTCCACGGATCTCGAACTTTTTCTTACTTCCAAATCTGATGTGTATATGTGTGTAAATGTAAGTGTATGTGTGTGGAAACGAAGTGAGGAACAAGGAAAACTGATTTTCAGCTGATGCTGTAACGTTTATCATGTCAGCGACCTTTTTCTTTCATCAAGATGTTGAGTTAATAATCAGCTTACACCTTTTATGCATTATAACGTTGATAAACGGAAGATGATCATTAAAAAGAGAGAGAGAGAGAGAGAGAAAATAATAATATAAAAACAATTCACGGCTTATATGAGGTTTTGATATTGGAATGAAATTCTCTCTCTCTCTCTCTCTCTCTCTCTCTCTCTCTCTCTCTCTCTCTCTCTCTCTCTCTCTCTCTCTCTCTCTCTCTCTCTCTTCCAGTGATTCTCAATGAGCATCAAATTCTTGAGAAATCGACTGGTATCAGGTCAAACAATAATTTAAATTATTCGTAATTAAATAGAAAATGAGGAGAAAGGGGCCAAATGGAATCATTTTGATTGAGAGAAAAATGGAACGAATTTCGATATTGTTACCATTATCTTCTTCTTCTTCTGATTCTTCTTAATCATGAATACTATTGGGTTCACATTCTGCACCTGTTAATCAGGGAAAAGATTTGATTGAGCTAATCATATAATCATAGTGTTCAAATTTGAGATATTTCTAAATATACCCATTTTTTGGTCATAGAAAAGATTGTCGAAAAGAAAAGGAATCATGAATTGTTTCCCAATCGAACGAAAGCAACGTGATGATATCACGAAATTAAGTGGATTTGTGGTCACATTTGATGATATCACCAATTGTTGGAAACAAATGAACCCAAATAAGGTGTGCATAAATGAATTTGAATGTGAAATGAAGAAATGGATGAGAATCGTACCTGTATCTCATGAATACACTCATGTATGAATGCTAATTGAGGCGAAAAGTTTCAACTGAATGTTCAAAAACGATGAATTGGATGGTGATGGAAGCTTTTCTATCATTCGAAACACCATATTATTAATAGGGCTAAGTAAGGACCAGAAGCAAAAAGAAAATTCAAATTAAAAAAAGCTAACTAAAAGTGATACTCAAGAAAAGAGGGTGGAAAGAGAATAACTTTGTAACTAATTCATACTCTCAATCAGTGTTGTGATGCAATTGGTGATGTGATTCGAGGATGGGAAATTTTCAGTATGAGAATTATCAGGTATACTAATTTCGAGAATACAAATTTTCATCATAATCCTCGATTCCTAAAATTTCAGCATCATACACGCGTGGAACAAAAGCTCAGGGTGCGTTCTCAGAATTGATAGTTATTCTGGTTTGTTTGTGGAATAGTTATGAAAAGAGTGGACAATTGGTCAAAACAATAGATCAAATGTAGAAAATCCAACGATCTTTACGGGCAAGGAAAGTCACTGATTTATCAACAAGCAGAATGTCAGCTAATGTGAAAAGACTAATGAACCCATGAATTGAAAGGAGGAAAAAAAATAATGTCGATAAATAATCTAAAAATGACCAGTTTGACCAGAAAAAATAAGTGACCACACACAAGTAATCAATTAGGAGAAGAAGATTTGATTGCGAAAAATTTTGAGAAGACTTGATTTGAGTGATGTCAAAACATTTATCGATTGACTTGAAAAGTGAATTCAATATTTTGAGAATAGAAAAAGAAAGAGAAGAAAAAAAACCTTCCCTAAAAGAATAAGTTATTGAATATGTTTTCCCATTTCGTCAGTAGTTCAAGATAGAAGAGGTTGGAAAAAATTCTAATTTAAACAATAATGACAGAAGACTTCAGGAATGGAGTAAAAAAATCATCTTCATTCACTAATTACACACATACCTGCAAACTAAATTAATTTACACTCTTTTACTTTCTCTTCTTGTCAGTCAAGGTAGATGATTTTTGTTGAGAGAGAAAGATAGAGAAAGAGATTTGAAATTGGCAACAACCAAAATAAGAGAGCGAAAAGAACGAGTTGATATTATTGAAGAACGAGATTTTTATTTTTGGTTAAAAGTGGTCATCATCATGAATGTTGGAGAGAGAGAAAAGGCAAAAGAAAGAAACAATCATTTTGACACTTAGTGTGGCTATATTTGCGACCAGATTGATATTGTAAAATGGTTCCATGACCACTTGTCGACATATTATTAGAACAACGATTGGTGGAATCAGCTAATCGAGTGATTTTTCTTCCGTTCAATGGCTCGTTTATTTTCATTCCTAAGGTTCAGTGTATGCTCATCCAGATAGAGAAAGATAGAGAGGTATTCATAAAACTTGATGCAGAATGAAGAGTATATATTCTTGACTGATAGCATGGGGGATATGTATTCCAATATTCACTTCATGAATCAATCATTTTTCTTGAACCCCTCTTAGAGAGAATATCAAACAAGGAATGCTGTATGAGTCTTGACCGATTCAAAAAATTCTCAATTGTCAGAATACAATTAAGCTTGGTCTATCCAATATGCGATGTACAACTGTAACTCAATCTCAACACCTTCCATATTTTTGAAGATCAATTATCAATGAATTGATTTCTCATCCCCTCAATAGCTATTGCTAGCTCCATTTGAAATTGAGAATGATGTCCTCTGATCAATTATTCAGGAAAAAAAGTTCGAAATCAACTCGAACTTCAAAATTTATCCCTTGTCTTAATGATAAGTGTTGATTAAAAAGCTGAAAGACATTTCGAAAATGCAATCTTGGACTCACATTCATTCAGCAAGTCATTCGTTTGATCTTTTTTCGGCCTAATCAGCCTAAGAAATTCATCAAGAGGCTCTTTTTAATCCTTTCCGATGCTCAGGTATGGATGCAAAATAATGCTGCTGAAAATGGCACACATGTAATACGGATATAAACTACGGTAATCTGGATAATCTTATTCATCATTCTCGAAAAATTGGATTGATTCTTGTTTTACTAGATCTTCCCATCCAGTTAAACCCTTCTTAGTTGAATTCTAACCTTTTAGGTATTCAAAATATATCTTTTATGGATCTCAACCTCAGAAGCATTTGAAAAGTATCCAATCTAGATAATACATAGTATTATCTACATATACGTAATATAGTGAGGGCTGTTTTGTTGAATGGTAAAATTCTTGATCTATCTCATGAGAAAAATTCGAATCAGATGTTCAATCTAAAATACTCATAATTCACTGGCATATCGTGGCTCATCAATCATAAAAATCAGATTTCATGGAAAATAACGTCGATTGAAGAAACAATCGGCGCTATTCAAGGCTTCAAAACTGTATCATGATGTATATCAGAATCTCAACTAACATTGGAATGAACAAAACTTCTAATCTATGTTTAAAAATGATGAATTGGGAGCGAAACGTGTTCAATTCGATCTTCATCCTTTCATTTAGATGTTATATAACTTGATGATTAAATCCAAGCTAAGAGAATGGTCTATCAATCCACTCTGATTTAGTCACGAAATAGTTTTCACGATTCGATTATCTGTACAGCGACAAACACTCTCTCAATTGTTATTTGTTTTGATGATCAACAAGTCCGAATGTGGTCAGTTTAAGTTGGTAGAGAAATCAAATTCATGATTTAATTATTTCTTCCTTTCATTACTATCTCTCTCTCTTGATGAAAATGAAAATTCATGTACACTATTAGTCCATCATAAGAGTTCATGGTGATCTATTGCTTTATTATAACCTCGAAAGAATTCGTTCACATGGTATTATAAATCTTAAATGAATCCTCAATCAGATTTGATGATGAATAATTTGAGAACACCGTAAGAGACCAATTTTGCTGACCTTTTCGACTGGATATCATGATAATGTCTGGTGATATTCGTTCAACCAGTAAAAGTGTTAATGGTCTCTCTCTCAACATGAACATACGATGGTAGATATCTTCAAATCATGTTAATGTTGGCACGATGATGGTCGACGAAATCTCAACCCTTTTGCCAAATGGTCAGGTTAGGCAGTCTGAATGTTGGAATGAATCGATACTATACACACACACACACACACACACACATACGTACAGATACTCGACACATACGGAAGTTCAATCATGTGTTCGAAAGATGTTCGAAGAAAAAAATAATCACACATGAATACTGAGCAGCATGTCAAGCATTCGATTTGACAATAAATTGGACTAGTATTGAATTGAATTGAAGAATGAATGGAGAAAGAGAAAAGAAATTAATGGTTAAAATCAATCATGCCATTAATAATCAGATTTAAGATTTAAGTGTGATTCATTCACTACTCTGAATAATAGTCAATCGTTTCCTGTTTCTTCTTGAATTCGATTCAAAATCGATTAGAATTGATAAACATCGTCTTGTGGGGTCGTTTTTCTTATAGTGTGAAATAGCATCACTTGTTTTTGAATAACTATTCAAATTTCTTTCATCAAACTACTTTCAACTAGCCCAAATTATGGACTGTCCGAAATTCTGAGCTAATAAATCCCTCAAATTGGTTCCATAAGAGAGTTAAAAAAACTCAATGGGACCACTGATTGTTTCCATCTTGATACTCATAATAATAATAATAATGACAATAATGATAATAATGATAATAGTAAATGAATAAGATCAGGTTCGTCTTATTAGGTGGCACAATTGACTGATAATCTCTTCTAAAATTCAATCAAAATCAGCATGAAGCGGCATCATAGAGAGTAAACGATGTATCTAATCGATTTTAGGGCAAAAAGTGATGCAAATTCAGATAAAATTAGGCGAAAAGAGATTTTTCATACTCATAATGGCCCAATTTTTTTAGTTTGGTCTCTTATTCTCTTTTTTAAGGTTCAACTTGGTTTTCGCAGGGACTTTCCATCATTCGCAGTTTTTGCAACAATCCATTTTTCAGATGAACATAGATGCTTTCTCATTGTTGGATAAACTTTCTCCTGATATTCGATCAAATTCTTCAAATTTTTTAGACAATAATCCTGAAAAATCGAAATGTTTACGAAGTTTCAAAATCTTGAACTGGTTTTCGATTTGATTGAGTTTTATGAGCACAAAAATGAGGAATTGATTATTTTTTCTTTTTTATACAAAATAAAAATCAATTGAAAAAGCAAAAGAGAGAGAAAGAGAGATACATTCATGTCCTGAAAGTTTGATTCGTTGGAACGAACTTCTTATAACTGGAGCGATGAATTTCTCTTTTCCACACTTTCTTGATCGCAAAAGCTTTTAGTTATCATCATTCGAAAAATGAAGTGGACTGTAATTGAATATATTTATACATACATACATATTTTTACTTCATATACTGATTGTTAGCCATAATAGAAAAGGCCTAAACGACAATGAAACGTTGGCAAAACTTTTTTCAATCTATCTATCTATCTGCATTCGAATTGCATGAGGTTTCACCATACATTACTATTCAGTCAAGTGTTCACTTGTTCACGAAAATGTTAAATATTAGGTAGCAAAAGTTCTCATTCTCTCTCTCTCTCTCTATCTACTTGCCAGTAAGTGGCCATATTTTTGAATCTTATGATATTCATGTATATTGTTGTCTGAAAGTGAAATTTGATGACCTAAGAGTACCTGACCCTAATTCTTGAGAATTTGAGAGAGAAAACTTTCAATATTCAATCGATTGTTTACATGGTGTCGCTTGCCTGATGTATATACGATAACGATAAATAGACAAATGTTCTTATACTTTTCAATGATCCAATCGATTTCAAAGATGGAATGAAAAGAAGTTGAAATATGACAAATGATGAAACGTTAAGTTTTCAGTCTCAGTCATTGACAATAGATTTCTTGCTGACTTCCGGTTAAGAGAGAGAGAGAGAGAGAGAGAGAGAGAGAGAGAGAGAGAGAGAGAGAGAGAGAGAGAGAGAGAGAGAGAAAGCATGAAAGAATAAATAATATAAGTAATATGAATATGAGCATGAAGATGAAAAGAAACATGATGATGCAAGTGAAGAATTTGTTTAAGTAATAGTAAAAGAAATCATGGTTGATAAATACGAAAGGAAGCAGAAGCATGAAGTTTGAATTGTTTGATTTAGAATATACACACATATATTTATACGTATTCTTATTCATTGGAATATATACATTCGAATATGTATTGCATGATCGAGTATATTGAACAAACGGGAAGAAGAAGAAAGTGGAAGAGAAAATCTATTGTGACCACAATGTCCACATTTCGAGAAGTGAGAATATATACCGTTCAAAAGAATTCTATTGGAATATATTTTTTATCATGCAATTCAAGCTTAATCCGAGTAGCTCATAGTGTTCGGAAAAGTAAGTTCAATATTTTTCTTTTGCCTCCGATTGTCATTCGTTTTTGTTGCTACTGTATACATGTATTTTTAGGTCACCATGATCCAAAAGTCCGCTTCACCTATCAAAAATTGTATATTTACACTGAAAGCGAAAGTCATCATAATGTGCTTGATGATCATGCACAATTGAATCTGGAGAGAGAAATATATTTTCGAAAGAATATTCTTATAATAAGTGGTATGAGCATTTTGGTCAATAGACGGTAGACTTTTTTGAAGTGATTTATCGTAAAACAGCAGATTTTGGACAAATATTGTCATGGCATATAAATATATATTGGACACACACTATAGTAATCCAAAAAACGAAGTTAGAAGTTGAATATTTCCCAATAACGTTATTCGAATTTCTGAGAGAATATCCAAAAGTTTAACAATTTAGTGGCTTCAAATCAAATTTTCGAATTTTGAAGATCTTTTCACATGAGCATCGAAAAAAACTCTTAAAATTCTTTATTTCTTTCCAAAATTTATGGACAAGGCCAAAAATATTCCCTAAGTTTACGCGACTATAGAAATAGTTTATTACTGAACTTATTGGAGTGAATGCACGGAATACAATCGAATATTCGATATATTGAAGCTACCTTCGATGTTTAGTATGAGTTTTGGAAATTTTTTCTGGCAATCGATGAACAAAGTTGTTTACTTGATTGCCGGAAGACTTACTGGTAGATGAAAGATTTTCACTTTCACTCGGAATGAATTATATTTGTTCACTCTCACTTTCTTCACTGTGTTTGACATGAGCCAGCGAAAAAAAAGTGAAGGTTTGCCCAATCTTAATCGCACTTATTTGATTCTTTTCCCATCAGTAAGTGAATATCGATTGGGTATATATTTACAATTTGACAAATTTGATTGTAAATATTCATGGAGGAAGTTGGAGATTCTTATTGCTTACACTTTCATTGTAGCCATCGTTCAAATGTTTTTTCATGCTAAACAATATGATTTCACTTTAATCAAGTGTGAAAAGTCATTTTTTTCTCTCCCAATCATCAATCCTACTGTTGATGGAGAGAGAGAGAGAGAGAAAGAATTTTTTTTCTCAACATCCAAGTCAATCCCAAAGATTTGAGAGTGAGAGAAAGAACAATTTCATGCTTTCATGATCACAATTAAACAAAAAATGTTCGAAAAGAAAACAAATATTATGTATTTCTTACAACTTGGATCATTAATTCTCATGAGCTGTCCAGCAGAAAATAATTTTCATCTTTGATTTTGATGTGCTTTTTTGGAACTCTTCTCCAATAATCAAAAGACTAGATTACTAGAATTCGAATATTACAAGCAATTTTTATTGCACCGGTATTTTAGTGAACTGTCGATGATTCGTGAAGATGATACTTGATTTCACAAGTTTTTCTCAAAATTCTGTTCTATTTATTTAACAGTTATGATTGCTTTCAGTGAAGCTAGAAAATTTCATCGTAAAATCGAGAGTTTCCCATAAAATTGAGAACAATCCACAAAAATCTAAATTTCAACTGAATATTCGTGAATTATACGGTCCATTCACCTTCCGGTTAGACGAAATTGCAACATTTTCAAAAAATATTCAATGGATAGAATTTTCCAAAAATGCACTGTCAAGAACTAATTAAAAAAGAATTGATGACCAAATTCTGTAAAAAGATAAATCAGCTCACTTTAAGCTGACAAAATTATATTCCCTTAGCTATTGAAGATGAGCATGCACACGTGTATTAACTTATCATTATTTGTAAAAAATTTTAATCCTTCGGAATTGTGATCACATGTATAATCTTGATGGGATCCTCACGAGTTCATTAGATTTTTCAAACGATGAATGAGAAAGAAAGTCATAATCATTGTGTGTAGTTCTCTACTCTGCTGGGTTACCATCAAAATAGTATCACCAATGAGCTTCAATATAGTTCCTTAACTTAATGAACATTTTCAATTGGTATCATTTTGTTTTCTCTCTCTGTCTCTCTTTCTCTCTCTCTCTCTCTCTCTCTCTCTCTCTTTATTTCTTTCGTTCTCTTGACTTCTTACCTAACCATCTCAACCAACTGGATTGAGGGTTACATGTCATGTCATCAAATGTGATGCTACCACTTGAGCTGGCCTGGTTCCCTGATCTTGGACACTTACTATTTAAGTCCACTTCAACTGTTCATTTAATTTTTATATATCTCTCTCCTCTCAATGCTCTCGATGATGAGAGGATGCAAACTTGCCACCGCCTTAACCATGATGTATGTACCGATTATCGTGAATCACTAGGTGCCACTATGATTGTCATTTTGGATCATCATTTCGAGGCCACTCTTAGCTGAATAATAGCGATTACAGGTGAGATGTGAGAGAGATGAAAGATGAAAGATGTTGACCAGGTAAACTAGCTTGACCATAATCAGCATCATCTCATTTTATCTTAACTCATTGAGGGCGTCAGGTATTCATTTGTTAAATCCATTTGAGGCTTTAACCATCTTCATCTCTTTCTTTCTTTCTTCATCCTTCATCCTTCTCTCTTCTTTCTCATATGTACAGTATTTTCTTCTTTCGCTCTCACATTTTCTCTTCTGAGTAGAACATTTTTTTCTTGCATGATAATCTTTTCGATGTGAACTTTATCATCATACACACACACTTGTTACAACGTGCGAGTGTTTCTCATTATTATTTGGGATGGACTGATGAGCGTCAAAGTGCCCTTTCGACTTCACTTGGGGCTGTATTTCAAGTGTATGAAATCAAGAGCATCAGTTGAGGGAGGATGCTGTAAGGGGAACGGCATAGTGATGTGGATGCTGGATAGGTGCGTAACTTTGAGCTTGATGTTTGATCGTCTCTCAAAGAGAATCACGCTGATAAAAAGATGCTGGATAACTCAATTCATTAAATCTGAGCAAATGAGCTTAGTTTCAATCGGATGCTGATAGAAGTAAAGGTCACGATTCAACCGTAAAGATCTCTCATAGATTCTTAGAAAGCAGTTGATCAACAAGGCAAGCTAACTGACTAGATTTCATTCAGTATCAAAATTAGAGAGACCTATTATCATGAAGGAGAAGATGTAGAAGGAGAATCGAAATATAATCATGCAATTGAATGCGAATGTTAAGTGAATAGGGCTTTTGTGTGTGTTGTTATGGAAGAGCTAAGTCTTGCATAATTTTGAATTCTATTCCAATGATTCTTTCATCTCTCTTATTCTTTTACATAACACCAATTTCAATGGAAATTCTGTTCAAGGTTCTGAAAGTAATAAAATTTCATCATGATGATTGTTTCCAATAGAACATCAAGATGATAATAGAAATGCTACCGGATGTTGAAGGAAACAACAATTCCACAATCTATAAGAAATTGAACTCTAGAAAATATCAGCTAAGCTTAGATAAAACCTTGCAAGATGGAAATTACGAGAAGCTCCTCTTGATCTCTTATGATGATGATCTGTACTATTATGGATTTTGCTAGGTGACTGGAAATCGGACAGAATTGATCTTCAATATGATTGATTTAATCTGTTTTCTGGAACCGTCTTAAGCCTATGAGATTAGTCTGGATAATCTCCAAAAATCATCTCAAATGATCGTTTTTGTTTTTATGGATTGGAAAAGCTTCTTTGGCTTGATGAATCAATCTTTTCTGGAGACTTTCAGAAGATTTTCAGGAGATTTTCATGAATATACAACACTTTTTCAATAAAATTTGAATCAATTTGAAGGTCTCGACACTTCAAAAGTGATTCCTGAATTCAGATGGTTTGAATTATTATTCATCAAATGAGTCTCTCTCTGTGTGATGGAAGGTTGTGATGAATCGCATGAGATGGCATGAAGGTGAGATTGAAAAATGGTGAGAGATAGAGAATGAGGAAAATATTTTGTTGGAATGATAATGAGCTCAATTATTGGACAATAAAGTCCAATGGAAAGATGCACAAAAGAAAGGAAACAATAATAATGAATGAAAAAAAAATATGGAATGAATATAAGGTGAAAATAAAAATGGCATATTCAAATGAGCTGGATTTTTTTGTTCACTTCTTTTCATAGTCAATCTTCCGGTGCAGGCCCATCAGTAATGAGCGTTAAACATGCCGGTAAGTATTCTCGAATTTTTTTTTCTTCTCATACCCAAAACAATTCGTCCAGTTGGCCACAATCAGATCACAAATCAGTTCACTTAATAGATCGTATAGTCGAACAGGCTCATCTGATCTGAATTTGAGGTGGCAATTTTTGCATTTATGTATCTATCAGTTCAAGTTGATGTTTAATAAAATTGCCTGGAAAAATTATTAACTCTACCAGAACGATGTCTTTTTTGGACACGCTGCGACACTGGAATACGAATTCCATTACGATTAGATATTCTTTATCTCTCTCTCTTCCAAAAGATAGACAATAAGTGTGCTCGATATGATGGCTCGATTAAAAAAGATTGAGTCTTAAGAGAGAAAGCCTAAATTTTGCGGTCTACAAAATGACTAACTTTTTGGCTTGTTTAGTTTAATGATGATCTGATGGTGTCACACTATGATGAGAATCCACTTTCAGGAATGAGCATATTTCTTCTCTCTCTCTCTTTCTTTCTTTTTGGTTGGTTGATTGTGATCTGTTTACGAGTTAAGTGAGAAAAGCACAAAACAATCAACCAAAAACCTCGTTAATAAATGAGCGGCAAAATAAAAACCCGGTGAGTTGATGAGAGAAGTGTATTTTGAATAAGAGTGTTTTCATGTTATGTAGGTTTCTGGGCAGGAAATTTTTACTGAATACAATTATTATAGTTGAAAACACATAATATGAGTGTATGTATTCCTCAAGCACATGATCAAGCAGGCAATTCAAACACTTATCGGCTCTTATTTTCGTTTTCTGTGTGTATGTATGATGCTTTGCTTCATGTCGTGGAAATGTTGCAGAAGAAGAATTCAAATCAAAAAGCGGATAAGGAAGTTCCTCATCACATATACATACGCAAGAGGGTTTGCTCTTATAATCGATATTTAAATTAGCCCTCCTTTCTGTCTTTCTTTTTGATATATTATCATTCATATTGATCATCAGAGCAACCATCATAATCGTCTTCATTATGATCATTGATATGGCCCATAATAATAAAAGTTATGCAAGAAGAAGGAGAGGACAAAAAATTTGAACTAGAAAAAGCATTTATTATCATTATTATTATTGTTATCATTCCACTTTCTAATGATCAGTTTTCAATGTGTGTTCTCGATTTGCTGAAAGATTTATCTACACACAATCGATTTATCAGAACGAAATTCTAATAACGAAAACTGAGATCGAAAGCGATTTAAAGATGAGCCCGATGTCCACAAAAAGGAACCTGAACAGTATGACCGATTGTACTTTACACAATACATGTACATGTATATGAGTATATTTATGTTCGATCGATATGATTGTTTTGTGGCTTATGAATAGTGGAAGTAATTCCAGCTAGAGACAGATGATAATCATGATGATGTCGGAAAAAAGTTATGAAAGATGATTTTTTGTGTGTTACACAAAATGACCATCATTCGAAAATTTGGGATAATCTATAACGGTTTATAAAGTTCCGATCATACAGAACTTTTTCTGATGAGAGAGTGAAGATGACCCAAGCAGATGATAGAAAGAAGTGGTAAATAGCTTCGATTACTTTGATTTTCTCTTGAATCTGTTCTGTTCTACCGAGCGAAGAATTGACCGATTATTATTATGCCGTTGACCTGTTATCCATCAGGCTAGTTCCTGTTCGGATTGGTATAACAAAGTGTGATCGTTTCGTTTCGTTAACAGTGCGGCTTATAAAATGGATGAACAAATGGATGTTCTTAAAGAGGAAAGAGAGAGAGAGATACAGAAGAATAATAAGAATAAGGATGCTGAGAATTTGATTGAGATCAGCATGAGAAGTGAAAAAGGGTGGTGAAAATAGGCAAAAAGAGAGGTATGGGTTCAGGATGGCCAAGGGAAAATCATGATACTTATTGTGGTGGGAATACAAATTTTTGTTCATTCAAGTTGATGTGTGAAGCTCAATTTTTTCTTTTATTCTCTATTATCTATTCTTTTTCCATGAAAAATTTTTTTCTCATCCTCTCTAATCACTATTTGTCAAGTGATGAATTGTTTTGAATTCATTCATTTAGCCCTAAAAGTAAACTCTCACATTGATCGAAGTTCATGTATTGAAAAACTAAAATTCATCATCCGAGTATCGATGCATGATCGATCTACAATGTATCAAATTTATTGATGAACCAAATTAAAATCGATCCTGATTGAGTTGAAAGAGTTGAAATTCCCAACAAAAATGGAGTAAAGATAGGTGATAATGAATTGAGTGGCCGAGAATCACTCAGCCTGATGATAATAAGAATCTTGTTAGGTGTGGGAACTTGTTAAAAAGATTTTTCGTTCATCAAAAATGAGTAAGATCCAACTTTTGGCTTATTTTTTGGTATCAAGATTATCTTTCTCTCCCAGATTAACAGTTTGATTCTTCTATAAAATTACACCCAAAATTTTTGAGGCTAGTTGGAGTTATACAATCAATTATCACAGAAATCTTGTTGAAAATTCAAGAGTATGAAATATTTCAGATTCTCGAGGCCTGAAAAAATGTGGTCAGTCTTGCAGAAGCTTATTTGATATGCACGATTCAGACTTCAATTCATCTTGTCCATTGTATAGGCCGTTGATTAAGAGGGCTGCTAGAAGATGTGATGATGAAACAATCTGCACTAATTCAATTTTGGTGAATAATGAGTTATACAAAATCTTGGATCCAAGATTTTCTTGCTGATCAAATTAAGATTCCTTGCAGTTTGGGTGTGAAAAAGTTGATGCCCACTTATGATGAGAGGAATTCGATAATGTTAGCATGATCAAGAGATAACACTTGATTATTACCTCGATAAATGAATTTTTTCTCTACTACTCATGTAGCACGTTGTGTTGTTAGTACTCAAATTTTATCTATTCTCTACTATTCTCAATTTGAGCTAGCAAAGAAGAGAAGAAAAAAAATCAAATTTTCAGGAAAAACTATTCCGTGAACTACTTGAGTCAAGGTACTGATGAAAGTGGATGATCAATCGAAAGACATATAATCTAAGACATGGTGAGAGAGAGGGAGAAAGAGAAAGAGAACGAGAAAGTCAAAAAAAGTAATATTAGGTAGATTGAAAATTAATTCGCTCTTTAAAGTACAATAGTTTGCCTAAATAATTGGCATTCTCTGTCTAAATTTAGTATTTTAAGAAAAGCTGCTTATTGATTGAAATCAAATCTACTACAAATAGATAAGTTACCTTCAATGGTAGTCCAATAAGTAAGCTAATGGAATGATATTTAAGGTAAGAGAGAGAGAGAGAAATCTCAATACTACAGTAGCGTGGGTAGACCGTTTGGATTGATCTATTTCGATTACTTCTTTGAACACTCTTGTCCTTTCTCTCTCTTTCTTATTCTTAGGCATGGGAGTTTAAAATTCATGATCATTGTGGGAGATTTTTTTCGAAAATTCCGACATCAACTGAACAGAGTCAAAATTCCCACACAAGCCCCCCTCCCCCTCTTTCTCTCTACCATCTCCCAAACTTTTGCAAGGAAGGCCTCTCTAATTCCTATCAATAATACGAGAGTGACAATACTATACAATCGAAAATCATGAAAACTCATCAGAGCGATACATGGAATGGTCCTCTTGATCGGCTACCAAGTATTACCGCATGTCACTGATGCTCGGAAAGAGAGAAGACAAAAAGTGAGAATAAAATACACCAACGAATCATCTTAGCGTTCAATGAGAGAAAGATTCTAATTTTGTGTTCTGACTATTATCTGACACCTTCAACAGCATCAACATGGTGCTAATATATTCCGAGTGATCGTAATGTGCTGGAAATAGCATATAGAGTAGTTTAAAGAAGGTGGAGGAGGAGGGCTGAGGGTGGCGATGGATTGGGGAAAAAGGGAATGAAGATGACCTGATTCAGTGAACAAAATTATCTTCTCTCTTTTCCTTTTACTATTTTCACATTCACAATGTCTGTTACATGTACAGACATGCATACATGTACACGCTACCATGCCAGTATATATACCAAGATGATGATGAACAATTTTGTGAAGAGGGGGTGGTGTGGGGGAGGAGAGGGGTTCAGCCTGAGTGTTTGGTGAATTATTATTGTTTACTGATATGTATGCCAGACAAGACAAGAACGATGTTGCTTCATTGTGCAACAGTGGGCCAAAAGATTAAGATATTCACACACAAAAACACATACCCATACACATACATACAACCCCCATCCATGGCCGGTTCGCCCACCCAAAGAAAAAGGATTCAAGTTTTGTTTTGATGTTGAAAAAGTTTTTTTACGTCTTTTTTTCTCTCTTTCTTTCTTCGCACTAAGAATAACAAATAAGAGGAAAAATTTCAACAATATCTTCCCAATGCATCTGCATAACAAGAGAATTAGAGAGAGAGAGAGAGAGAGAGAGAGAGAGAGAGAGAGAGAGAGAGAGAGAGAGAGAGAGAGAGAGAGAGAGAGAGAGAGAGAATGAGAGTTGATCCTCACATTATTTGATTATCCATTCACCCATCAGTTGGACTAATTTCAGTGGAAGACATTCTAGCGACTGGTTAGCATCGATTTTGAGCTTGAGATATGTATTTTGAGGAGTGAAGAAGTGATGGAAAGGAAACATCAAAGTAATTTTTCATCCTCTTACATGGAATACATTGAAAAATTTCAGAATGACAAGAAGATACAATGATTATTGCATGAAGAGTGAGACAAATTTCCCTCAAAGACTGATAACACAAAACCGTTACTCATCACGATGGAGATGCTGTTCTTCGAGAAAAAAGAGATACTGTAGCCTCTTTCATGATAAATTGATCATGATCAGACTACGAAGAGGTGTTGTAAAGTTTGATAAGCAAGTGAATATTGATCGATGGTTCGATTCATTTTTGATTCTCATTATTCGATTACAGTATCGAAAGATTCATGTTTTTCTGCTTCACCATCACATCAAAGTGGCCAAAATATATGTATTGCAGAAAAAAGGTGGACAAGTGAGACACTTGATAGTAAAGGTTCCAATCGGTTTCGGTTGAGAATTGAGCATCTCTTTCTCTCTCTCTTTCTTTCTATTTCGTTCTTTCTTTCTTGAAAGAGAGAGTAAGTTTGATAGATGATCGAGTGGAAAGTGAGTGAAATTGAAGATGAAAGAATAGAGTATGAAAAAAAGATGGAAGAAGGCATCAAACAGAATGCAAGAAGAACATAAGAAATCAGAAGAAGAAGAAGAAGAAGAAGATGGTAGAAGACAGGTGAACAGAGAGGATATTTTTAATCACTATTAACTTGAAAGAAACGCTTTGAAATGGTGTGAAGAGACATGGAAAGAGTGTAGTTGAGATCGAAAGAAAGAAAGAAAGAAAGAGATAGAGATTCCAAGTAGCTTTCATTATCGAATGTGATCAGGTTGGACGTCAAATGAATTGACTTGCAATAGCGACCAAATGATGCTGATAAAGGAGCATCATCGGATCATTTTGATACATTTTTAAGGAACACCGAATTCAAGTTGAGTGAAAAATATATAATTAGAAGTACATTTAGGGATCAGATGAGGATGATGAAAGAGAAAAGTGATGATCTTATAGTGTCTATTTATCATGAATCGATGATTCATTATATATTATCCATCTATTATATATATGATTGTCGAACGTGTGTCGATAGCGTGTGAACTCGAATATACACCAGATAAGAGTTTCGTATTGGAACAAATCGTGTTATGATGATGAGAGGATGTTGCAAGAGTAAAATTTTACATGATAGTCTTTGAGACCCATGCCTGATACATACAGTAGTTTGAACCGATTAAAAGCATTTCAAATTCGTAGTGACCTTTAAGTTTACTAAAACTAGAAGCAAAACTACATAAACTTTGCAATGAACTCTACGGTAGCGATGTCATTTGATTATGATTAATTTTGGGAAGCATTCTGCATACTCTGCCAAAGGGGCTGGGATCAATTGTAAGAATAATCATGTTTTAAACTTACCTTAAAAAGTTGAAAATCAAACCCTTGGTGGCTGAATATGGCGATGGAAGCTTTCTAGTGTCAGTTTTGTCCTCTTTGGCGATACCCTCAGACTTTGGTTTATCTGGACCTAAGAACACAGTCAAACAAACGTAACGATGAATGATAAAACAATCGTGACTGGTGAAAAATTATAAATGTAACGGTTAACACATAACGGTAATACACCTAATCGTTTGCAGGATTAAAAGGGAAAGAGAATTCCCGATATCAGAGGAGTTTCAACCTATTTTTGACAGACTTTTTTGCAGATTTTTTTCTCGACGAAAAAAATCGCAAATATACTAGAGAACTTTTCTCAGCTAGCAAACTTTGCAAGATTAATCTCTCTGTAGTACAAACGGAACGCACACACAAACACACTTAGAGAGAGAATTTGAATATATCAACATAGATAATATCGAACCTTGGTTGATGTAAAGGCCGTGAGAGATCAATTTTTTGGGACAATCGCAAGTTTTGATGAATATATTGTGATCGTCGGAGCACAGGACACACGGCATCTACGAAAAACTGTAGTACAGATTGCTCTTTATTTATAAAAGTGGCACTCGCATGAGAAGCGAATTGAAGAAAGATGAAGAGAGAGAGAGATGGATGAGAGAGAGCAGACAAGAGAGAGAAAGAGAGAGAGAGAGAGACAGGTATACACACCTCCATCTCTCTCTCTCTTCTGATCTCTAAAATTGTTGTTGGTGAAACGGTGTTGTATTGGTAGAAGGTATCGTTTCATTGTTCATCAATACAGTACTCTCAAGATGCTGAAGAGGGTGAGAAATACTGTAGATCGAGCTTTTACTTATCTCCATCTTTCCCTCTTCCTCTTTGCATCTCTCTCTTTCTCTCTCTCGAATCAATTGGTCCAAGGAGGAGTTTACATGGCTCGAATTTTGATGATGGTGGGCGAGATGAAAGATCAATGATTCGCCCTCTCTCTCGCTCTTTCTTATCTCATCTCATGTATACTCATTCAACATCCTCATCAGTAGATCACCTAATTGTTGCCGGTAAAAGTTTGCATTTTTCTCATCCTCAATATCAGACATCAGTGGATTGTCTCTCATGAATTGCATGATGAATGTTCATTTGTCCTCAATTTCTTATTTGTCGTTGCGAGTGAACATTCTCAGACTTCACAGGAAGAGGTCGGAAGACAAACGACAACTCAAATGATGACCAGTATGATTTGAAGGAAGAGAGAGAGAGTGTGTTTACGGGCTCTCCACTTCTTTTTCAATACACTCTGATTAAGAGGTAAATTTTAAAGTTATGAACAGTCGAAAATTATTGTCTTCCGAGTGTTCCTTCCAACTGGATTCGATTTATCTTGAAGATAAAAAAAATTCATCAGCATACATGCTCCATTCACTTTTCAACTTCAATTCTGGAAGAAAAAACATGGAAATTATTTTCTTTTTATTCTTGGCCAAAAAACATCTCGACATAAAATTGAATTTTAATCCAGAATGAATTATCTATCTCTATATGAAACAGATTAATTCGTTTACAAGATAGCTTTTTCGAAAATAGTATAATGATGAAGACTTATCAAAATTCGATGTTTATTTCGAATTATCAAAGGTGTGATAGTAAGAAATACTCTTTCGATTTGAATCAATATTTGCTCCATTAATAGTTCGTTTAGCGTAATACTTATTTGATCTCAATCGGAAATGAAACAAATTATATACCTCTATTTGATTTTGCCACATACCAGTAAGTGTTCCTCAATCATAAAGAGAAAATGAATAAAAATATCAGTATTCTTGTCTATCGTTATTTGAGAATCAAAATGAACGTTCATCATCAAAACAAAGTGGACTAAAAGCAACGAAACGTTCCAAGAGTATTTAAAAGTATATTTTCAAAGTCTATGAAGCGAATCATAAGAATGGTGCGAATAAAATCAACAGTCTGCGGACATTTAAAGTAAATGATTGCTGTTCACCATCATCTATCATGGAAGCGAAATCTTATTTATCTCTCTCTCTCCCACTCTTAATTGTAGATGGATAAAAAAAATTAAGTCACAAGTGATGTCCATAACTTTTTTTTTCTTCACTCATCATGTATAACGGAATATATTCATGTGTGTGTGACTTATAGTGAGCGTGTTAAATTGTCCCAATCGAGAATCATGATAATGATCATCTTATTTGCTCCTGATAGCTGGATGATAAGTTCCATTTGATGAGATACACATTATATCACCTGTAGTCAGGATGCGTATGACCGGTTGAAATTCTTTGCAACTCATATAAGAGAGAGAGAGCGAAAAAAAACAGCAACATAATTAACGATTCTAGAGGTTAAAAGCTGACCAACGTTGACCATCATGTGTAATAACATTAGTGGATCAACTTATGCGTGATTCTTTAGCATACATCAGCCATCAAGGGACTGGCCATTGGAATCATTATCAGCTCAAGAATTAAAGTGAATCCAGAAAATTCTACTATTAACCCAACAAAATCGTGTGAGCCTGAAAGATGTGACTTTCTCTTTCGACCAACATTGAAACCTTCAAAATTAACCCTTATAATGGATATTATTATTTGCGAAAAAATTCGCGACCAAACGTGCTAATTTTCTGAAAAAAACGGGAATTTCTGCGAAAATTAATCTAATAATTCGATAAAGAAATTAAAAAGAGATGTATCAGAGCGCATGAAAAACTTTAAATGCTGGTATTTTTCCGACGATAATTTTGATTTTAAAATCAAAACTCAAATATTCTCTCGATACTCATGTATTTTATAGCGAATTCTGGAGGCGTGCACAATCTTTTCCATGAATTTTATGATTTTTCATTACGTTCAACTTCAACCCAAAACTTTCGTTCTGCAGATGAAGTTTACCAAACTTCATCAGAACTTGAGCAATCAAAAATTTTACCACTCCAAAGAGTTCAAATCTCATAGGTAGCCGGCAAAGTCCCGCCATGACCAAAACTCTACACAAAACTAAGCCACACATAATCAACCGAACCAAAACCAAAACTTTCATGAGTCCACATCTTCCAAGCCAAATGATCATCAAGCATCATAACCATCGCCACCTCAACCATCCCATCATCACCATCATGATCAGCGAAAGTTTCAATACAGTTCCACCAGATAGCGAAATGAATTCCATCCATCCAAGCGGTATACAACTCTCATAAAAGTTCGACAGAAAAAAAAGTGTTCAAATAACACCGATTCTCAGTATTACTACTGATTCTTCTGATTCTTGTCAGTATTACCTGACGAAAGAGATTGAGAGAAGAGAAAAAAGTTACCCAAAATGAAGAGAAAAGATGAACAACAAAAAGAAAAGCTGAACCTGTTGGCGCAACTGCTGCTATAATGCTGCTTACTTCACCAAGTGTACTTGGCAAAAGATTGGCAGCTTCAAGTGTATTCAATGTGTTTCAGCTGTGATGCGGACATCCCAAGTGTGTGTATGTTTTCATTTTTGATCGCAATTTTCTTAATACCACTTTCCATGAGTGACTGATCAGATTTTGATGGGTGGCAATCGATATTATGTGTGGACATTGAGTGTACTGTGTGAATATTGTGATATCCTATATAATGTGTGTGTGTCTTTCAAGGTGATTTAATTTTGTGTTTGTGTGTGTGTAGAAAAAAGTTTGCAACAGAGAAGAGGAGAAAAAAAATTTGCAATTCAATCAACCGTCGATTCAATGGATAGAAGTTCATCTTTATACCACTTAGTATGTTGTCCATGACAAAGATCACTTACCACGTCATCTTGACTTGTATTTATATTTGGACAATCAATGTGAATTTCGTGGATTGTGTGGACGGTGCGGAAGCATTGTACAGTAGTAGTGATGTTGGTATTGCTATACTGGACAGTGATAATTTTACTGGACATGTGAACGGTAAAGATAATGCATTTATAATCGAATTTTACAATTCATGGTGTGGCCATTGTATTCGTTTTGCTCCTTTGTGGAAAAATTTTTCTCGTAACATTGTCAAATGGAATAAAGTTGTCCAAATTGGTGTACTAGATTGTGCTGAAGACAAGAATGTTGTACTCTGTCGAAAGTATGATGTAATGTCATATCCAAGTATTGCTTACTTTTGGCCACAGTACAGTGATAATGGTGACCTTCAACCTACACCAGGTAAAATTGGTGAAATTGATGAAATTCGGCATGATTTTTTGGATTATTTGCACGATAATTGGAATAGATCGATACCAAAAACCTGGCCAAATCTTGAATTACTTGATATAAAGGATACAAGTGATTGGAAAAAGTTTTCATCTTCAGCTGATGGAAAAGACGTTCTGCTTATTGCTGAAAGTGAATTTTCTTACATTGGGCGTGAGGTATGTCATCATATGTCTTCAATTGATTTCAAAGTGATTTAGCTTCGTTTTCATCTCATTTCTTAGGTGATCCTAGATTTATTTAATCAGCGTGATCAATTTATAATTCGACGAATCAAGCCGGACAATCCGTGGTTGAAAAGTCTTGATGTTGATGTTTACAACATTCCATATGTTCTTAAATTTACCAGTAAAGCTAAAAGCCCATCATTATTCTGGAAGTAAGTAATACATCTCTCTCTCTCTCTCTCTCTCTCTCTCTCTCTCTCTCTCTCTCTCTCTCTCTCTCTCTCTCTCTCTCTCTCTCTCTCTCTTCCTTTTTCTCTTTCTTTGTTTATCTCGATTGATACTAATTTGTTTCTGGTCTTTTCAATTGTGTAACAGAATTATCAATCCGAAAGACGATCTACGAGAATCTCTTACGAATTTCATTCTCACTGAGTACAAATTGAATCGTAACAATCCTATCAGCTCTTCAGCTTCTCATCCGGTAGTGTTGAATTCGCAGTTAGACTCACCTCAATCAATTCCAGATGATGTTCATTTGGCTGATTTATATCGATCGCTCCGCTACACTCTCTACAAACAAATTCCTCTCCGCAAGAAATTAGGATCAGCTAAATTGGGTATTGTGAAACGGTTCGTTGAGATTGTCTTGGATCACTTTCCATTTCACACTCCTGAAGCTCATTCATTCATCAGTATGCTGTCCCGTTGGTTATCAACGAAAGTACATAATCTGGAGATCGATGAATTTGTAGATACATTAGCTTTACTTGAGGGTGAAAATAAGTTGCCCGTGTATGATGATTGGAAAACGTGTCAAGGAAGCAAGCCTCGTTTCCGAGGATATCCTTGCTCTTTATGGATTTTTTTTCACACCTTAACTGTTGATGAATATTTGGAACAGTTGAGTGATCCTATGAGATTTTCGCAGCACAAAGTTCTGCTTACCATGCGAGATTATATCACCAACTTCTTCTCTTGTTCAGAGTGTGCTCGTCATTTTGGTGAAATGGCCACTGACTTAGAAACTTCTCTCAAGCATCCCAACAGCTCAGTGTTGTGGCTGTGGAGAGCCCATAATCAAGTGAACAAACGACTCTCTGGAGATGATACAGAGGATCCTGCTCACAAGAAAACTCAATTTCCACCAAAATCTCTTTGTTCTTCCTGTTGGACGGCCCATGGAACGTTCAATGAACAAGAAGTCTTCAAATTTTTAATCAATCATTACAGACGATCAACTATTTTAGATCCTAGTAAATTGGAATCAGAGCCTTTGAATTCCTCCGAACCAAAGCCATCTAGTTCAAAAATTTCTTCTTCCAATGATATTAATTTTAACCAAAGCGATCGTCTGTGGACATGGCCAAACTTATTTTTAAGTAGATTAGATATAAGTTTGTGCCTTTTGTTGTATATTTTAACCTCTTGTATGTTATTGACTTTTTGTTTCATTTTGAGTATCAAAAAGCGACGGAAACGGGTTCTCCGAAATAAATATCCAGTCAATCCTTGACTTGATAATTCGTTTTTGTTTACTCCACAATCAAATTGTATTGTGATTAAGGAATATTATCGTCTCAAAGTTTTCTCTCCCTCTCCTTGCTTGACTGAAAAATTTAGCTTTTAAAATCGTTTGCAAAACATATAAGTTGGTGCTATTAGATGAAACACAATTTAAAATTTTTCCCCGGAATCAGCTAATTTTTCACACTTAGCCTATTAGTTAGATTGACTGCTAAATGTATCAATATTCCATGAACATTGGTGATGCCTGGAAGGGTATATTCAACTGATATAGTATTGTATTGTATTGACTTATACAATCAAAATCCGATCAGAATGAGGATTGGAAAATGATACGATATGAATCATTCATAACCCATTTAAAGATCCTTTCATATACAAGTTTATTAGGTGCAAATTTTATTTTAAAATCTGAAACACTCCAATCTAACGTCTGATTTCATTTGTATTATGTTTATAACATAACATGTTTGAGTGATCAAATATATTGAAAGACCCATTCATTATCCCAGCCACTAATTTAGATATGATATCTTCTTCAGCAATCGGCAGTCATAAAACGTGAAAGAAAGGTGCAGTATGATGATGATGATTCGTTTAGCTTAAAACTAAAACGTTCTGTGTCTGTCGCCAATCCAAAATCATACCTTAAATATGCTATTGTGCTATCCTAACGTGTGCCCTTTTTATGGCGTCAATCAATAGTCAAATCAATTTTTTCTCCACTTAAATTGCCTCCAAAATGAGGCAGTTAAAATTTTTCAATTAAAGAGTCTCGATTCGGCTCAACGAATCTCACAATATACGATTGAACATTCTCATTGTCAAACATTCTTAAGGATCCATCAGAAAAAGCAACATCCAAAACCAAAAATCAAATAAAAATTATCTGAATCTTTCTCGAATTCACAAAGGTTCTAGAAAAGTTCTGATCATTCGAAAAATCAATTCGAAATGAAATCTTGAAAACTTTTCTGGTGGCAGCACTTTTTATCATCCGGTTTCATCATTTTTTGCACGATAATCTTGCTCATTTGTTTATGGTTGAGATTTAAACATGTGTGTGTTTACATTTTGATGGAGACTGGGAAAATTGATCGCTCTCTGATTTGTTAACAATGTCCTAATGGTTATAGACATGGTGATACTACGGTACACAGATAATGATTAATCGAGTGAAATATTTTCTTTGGGTATTGGTGATTGTTAGTCCATTGATATGGGTTGCATGTTCCGGTCAAGAGCAAGAAGAGGAAGAAGGTGAACAGTCAACGGTGGCCACCGAGGTGTCAACACTTTTGGTCTCTGGTTTTCGGGATGGAAATGAATCGGAAACAGATACGAAAACCGAATCATTGTTTCCCTTTGAAGCAACCAACACCTCGGTATCATCTGTCACATCTCCACCGCCACCATCATTATCATCCTCTTTGAATGGTCCCGTCAATTGTCTGATCAATGAGACTAATGAGACCCATGTAAGTGTATTGATGATGAGAATGTTGTAATTGTAATTGTCGTACCATCATGACTCACGCCAGACTTTCTACAATCTTACAGATTCCAGAAGTAATATTGGTCAACAGCTCCCAGTTGTTCGATTATTTGACCAATGCATCAAGCTCTCAAAATAATCAATCTCTATGCCACTTGATATTGTTCTATTATCCATGGTGTCCTTTCAGTGCTCAAGCTGCAATATCCTACAATGCTCTTGGTGCCTTGTATCCTCAGATTCATGTATTAGCTTTGGATGCCTATGAACACAATAGGTTAGTGATTTGAATTTTGAAATCTTTTCTCATCATCACGCTGACATTTCCATTTCTCTTTCCGTACAGTATCAACATGCGATTTGGGTTGGTTGGAATTCCGACGATACTGTTTTTCCATAACGGAAAGATGATCGCCAAGTTCAATCATACCGAAGTGACACTTGAAAATTTAAATTCCTTTGTGAAAAGAATCACCGGTCTAGAGCCAGATGAGGCCGTGAGAATTGAGGACCTTGATCTCACAGGACCAGTGCCTATTATTCCGGAGCCAATGACAGATTATGTGCTGGTAGTGTCGTCCTTATTTCTTTTCATATCACTTGTTTATTTGATCATTAAGTCGACGATCTTTAAAAAAATATCAGATTCTATTCGAAATACATGGAGAGAGGCTGAGGCTCAGCATGAGCATTTAGAATAGAATGTTAAACTGTCATTTGCCATCTAACTCATGTAAATTGGTTGGTGGGCTCATCAGATGTCCAGTCATTTTTCTACTTTTCTGTGATATAAAATTAGAGCCACGAGCAATCAAACTGTGATTGATCATAATGATGCTTTTTATTACTCTGCATAATTTACTCTCGAAGTATAGAAAAAGTCATTTTTCGCTCTTTAAAAAATACCCTCTCAGTTGCAAGTGTTATCATTCAATAAGTTGGAGAGAAGGTAAATTATTTTTTTATGGGTTCATGTTAGTTATTATGACAGATTTTACGTCTCCTCGATTTATTTACATTAATATCCTGTGGATTAACAAAGCTCACCAGGGTTATTTTAGCTCTGAAAAGTACTTGAGGAGATCCTTTGCTCGCTCACAATTCCAACCGTTAAATCGTAAGATTCGTTCGACGGCTCTGATATAAATTTTGAGATAGGATATTCCAATATTTTTGATCTCTTCGAAATTGATCCTGTTATTGGAATTGAGAAAATTCCAATCTTGAGAGTATTTGCAGAACCAGAATGACATGTCTCCACAGTACATCATGGCTAGCATATGTGAGTCACTCATTATGCCCATATCAATGAGTTCCAGGGTATTGACAGCATTCTCACCAGCGAAACGATGGGAATCGGCATTCGGAGAAGGAGCACGTGCGGCAGGGGCGAGCTCATCTTGTTGTGATTGCAATTGTTTGAGACATTCTTCTATCTGGTGCTTCTTTTCAACGTTCTTTTCCTGCTGTTCTCGGACCTCTTCTTTTTTGAGGGTAATCTCAGCCAAAGCCGGCTCCAAATGAGAACGCATCTCAGGGTTTCGATATAATTTTTGCTCAATATCTTCCTGGATGGCTTGATGAAAACTCTAGCAAAAGATGAGAAATATGATTCAAATGTTAATCGAACAAAGTTGAAAAAAGTTCAAAGTTTACGACAAGTGGAGAGAAGAGAATTTAAGATATATGATCTAGCGAGATTCAATTGAGCCCCCAGCTTTGTGCTTCAGGAATTTTTTCTATGATCAGAGACTAAGGTGGAAATGATACTTACCTGTTGTTCATCGAGAGACTTTTGGAGTTCATCGAGTTCTTGGCCGAGAGCTCCCACTATTTGTTGCTTTTGAAGTAGTAATTTGCCCAGCACATTTGCACTGTTATTCAAATTAAAATCTTTTGCACTGACAAAAGCTATGTTCTGTTGTGCTCTAGGATAATCAACATGTATCGAAGGAGAAGGGCTTTTGTCAGATTGTTGAGAATATGTTGAATTATCGCCATGATCTTCTCTCAGAAGAGGTGAGATGAGGTCTCCTCTTAAGCTTAACATGAGATGAAAGTAGTTGATGCCATCTCGAAGTCTTGCTAGAAGACGATTCTGATTACTTTTCACCCAACATGGATCAGAAGAGAGTTTAGCTGAACAGAAAGCGTACAGAAGAGAGCCTTGCCTCCATAGGATACATTCACCTGAAAAAAATAAGAATTGATCATCATTAAATCAGAAGCTTGAGTATTCATGAGTCTCTTTCCCTGCATACCGAAATCAATTCCAAGAACATTGACAACCGATTGATAAGAATCACCAGAATTTGTCTTTGTCTTGGTGAGAGTTGAAGGTGTAGAGGTAATTTGACTCAAACTTTGTATCTCATCTAATTTATGACCAGATTTGTCCACTGATGCACACAAAGCGACAATCGAATCAAGCAAATGAAGTGTGGTGACAATATCTTCATCCGTCGATTCTAATCGAAAATTGTGTTCTGTTAAGTAGTTTTCATGGAAAAATGTACAATCCAGTACAGCCTAATCGGACATGAAGATAGAGAGAAAGAAAGTAATCAATTCAAGTGAACATCAACTCGTAACGGACACACCGTCAAGCCAATCAAATAAATACAAAATTAACCATCAAGTTCAGTATCTATTTCAATGAACAACATACCTTGGAATAGGTTTCTATTAAATCTTTTATACTCGGATCTTCATTCACATCTTTTGATGCTGCAGTCATCTTAAGATGTTCAAATTGTTCTATTAATTTATCCATATCTGTCACCACAACCAAAGATACAAAAAAAACCAATCCACTCTACACACACACAATCACCGATGAATCACAATAGTAGATGACATTAAATAGTAATAATCAGCTTTCCTCATCCAACACATACACACAAACACAATTAACATTTATATCAACAACACTTCACCTGTCAGTAGTAATAGTCAAGTAAGAGAGTGAAAAAAGTAAACAATATACAAGCAGTAAAGCAAAAGCCGTTCACTTTCAAGTGGCTCTGGTTGCATGATGTAAACAAAGTGTAAAACGAAGAGAAAGAAAAAGTTGCATGTTGTTTTGATTTGGTACATCATCATGTTGTACTTTAGTTGATGATGATCGGTTTTTTTTTGAAATTATGTTGAATTAATTTAATCTGGTATTATACTCATTGATTGTGGTGATGATGATGTCCATGAGATTGATGGCGAGTGGGGCCAATTCGATTGTCAAGTGTGGCCTTTGTTCACGGTATGTGTTGATTCGTCACTTCAGTCGTAATCCAAAGAAACCGGGTGTTGTTCGCGATAAATTGGACATCAGTACGAGGGAATTGAAAAAATTTAAATTAAAAAAGCTATGTGAATTGGATAAGGATGATGTGACCTCCAATATGATCAAAGTGACACAATTGTGGAAACCATTAACATTCACTTTATCGGTAAGTTTTCCTTGCGATTGTGGCTACTGTATTCAATGATGAATTGAATTCGTTGATCATGTGTCCAACAGTATGAATAATTGATAGTTTGATAGTTGATTTAATTCGGCAAAATTTTTTCCACTTCATTATACTAGATGATTGGTTTGTCTTTTGGAAGTGCGGCAATCATCGAATATGAACGTTTAGGAAGAAAATTGCGATCAAAAAGTGATCGTCTCAGAGAATGGATTCGCAAACATCCCGGTTTTCAAGATGTAAGGATCGACCATCTAAGCTGAGCTGGCCAAGTATGGTTGAAATTTATTGATCACGATGGTTTCGAATCAATAATGAGGATCATTCGTGTCGATGTCATGGAAATTCTTGACCTTCTCCAAGAATAGGTAATAATCTGTAATGATCTGATACTTACTGCAACCCTCTTGACTTTTTCCAGACATATCGAGCATGGATCAGCATGACCCCGAGTGAAAAAATCTTCTGGTGTATGTGTGCCTTCAATTTTGCTGTGCTCATTGCTTTGAGGACAAGAACGCGACAACTTATGTACTTTTTCACTACTCAGCCTTTGAAAAGTGAGTTCAATTTCTGATGATTCCAGCTGCCACTTTTCATCAATCAAATTATTACTTCTATCCTCAGAACCTCTCTATTTGCCAATGGTACTAGCCATTTTTGGACACGCATCATTTCTCCATCTCTTGTGTAATATGTATGGCCTCCATTCAATCTTGTTACCAATGCGATCATTTCTAGGAGATGAACAAATGTGGGCTCTATTCCTTAGTGCCGGAGTTTTTTCAAGTTTCATAAGTGTTGCTTCAAAAGCTGCGAGACGTACTATGGTCCCCTCTCTAGGAGCGGTAAATATTGACCATCGTTTCTCATTTGAAGTTTTCTGAGCAATTTCTCTTTCCATCGCATCTTCAGTCTGGTGCAATTTTAGGAATGCTTGGTGCTTTTTGTATCATTCAACCTGAGGCTAGACTTGGAATAGCTTTTGTAAACGATTTCAGTTTTCCAGCAAAATACGGTTTGATCGGTATCATTTTCATTGATAGCTTGGGACTACTCATGGGCTGGAGATTCATAGATCACGCTGCTCATTTAGGAGGAACATTCTTCGGAGTGTGAGTTTGAAAATTTATTAATCTAATACTTTTCGGCTAATGCAATTGTTTCTCTCCAGATGGTACATGAAATTCGGGCAAGATTTATTGTGGCGATATAGACGGAAACTAACAGTCAAATGGCGTGATCTGAAGAGGAAATTTTAATTTGTTCAAATTAGAACTCTGTTACTTTGGTATCTTATCTGATCCATATTTAGTAATAAGTTTTAATTCAATGAAATTTTGTTCATACAGTACATCTTTCTCCGTCTCTTTCAATATCACTTACAAATAACTCACTTGAGTTCATTTCGCGCTCAAGATATGATTCAACTCAAACTTGGTATTGTCTTCAAGTACCTTAGCTCTGGATCAATTCCACTAGTTTCACAAATCGGTTCTAATAGAATTACTGGCTAAAGTATATATACAGATTTTTACCTCTTATTCAATGTCTGCGACCATACCACGTTGAGAACTCCAGATCCCGTCCGATCTCTGAAGATAAGCAACGTTGGGCCGGGTTAGTACTTGGGAGGGAGACCACTTGGGAACCCCCGGTGTTGCAGACATTTTTTCATTTTATGAGATAGCCGAGCTATTCATTTTGAGAATTTGAAACAAATACATTATCAAAATTGATGCAGATTGAAAGGATTTAATTCTAAGAAAATTAAAGGTCAGACAACTTCACCACAAACCGCATCATCTGCCACAAGGACAAGATGACAAGGAAGAGGCTCTCATGATTGAAAGTCAACGGAAAAGAAAGCATCTTTCAAAATTCTTCGCTAGTGAGAGGTTGGATTGAACACTTTTGAACTAGCGAGGTTAGTTTATCCCATAGATGAGAGTAAAATGATACAGAGAACTTTAAAGTTTGGAAAAAATTTTTATTTTCGCTTTTTGTCTAACAAATGTTTCAATTTTTCATCATCATTCAACAAGCTAGGATCTATTGTGTATTCATCACCGCCCGTTACTTTTTTGCTTTCTTTGACTTCAATCTCTTCTACAGGAACTTCTTTATTCAAGTCCAAAAAAGCTGTAAAAGATAAACTTTCATCTTTACTCTTGAATCCATTAATTTTGGCTTGAGGAATGAGGCCTTGTTTTATCTTGTTAAACATTTCTTCTAGCACAGGTTTTTTACCCTGGCCACCAGTAATAGTGAATTTGACAGGATGAAGTGCTTTCACCAATCTATTGAGATGTAAAATTTTTGCATTCAAATCACTATCTCCAGTTTGATAGCTCATAACCAATCTCTTGATATCTTTTTTGAGTTTTTTCTTCGAGGGCGATTCCTCGGAAGAACCTTCCGCATCTCCATTCCCGTTTACGGATTCATCCTCTTCTCCAACAGCTTCATGGAGAGGTTTGAGCTGATATTCAGGATATTTAGGCTTCACTCGTGGATCATGGGGCATCGGTACCATAACCAATCCTCTCTTTTTAGCCATATCTTCAGCATCTTTTCTCAATTTGTTGCCAATGCTTTTACCATCCATATCGTATATTCGAATCATTTCATGCTTAAAACTTGGAGCTGGTTTACTTGAGGACAAATTTCTGGCACATACCAGTAAACTTGCATGTGGAAAAGTGGTAGAAGCTATAATGGGAAAACACTGTTGAAATGAATTTCGTAAACATTGAAATTGTTTCAGAGCGATGGAGGAACAATTTATGAAACTCATCATGTACAAAAAGAATGTTACTTATTCAAGCAACAATTAAAGAATTGAAGAAACAAAATAACAATAAAATCAAAGGAATGAAAATTCCAAGGCATCAATCTGTACTTCAGTTCATTGAAAGTTCGATAATTATGATTGAAAAAAATCATGTGCATAATGTTTACCTTCAACAGATGATGCAAGGCTTGGAGGGCTGACCAAGTGCTTTACGCCCTCTATACATACATGTACGTGTATCGAATTCTGTCAGAACGCACTTTGAGAAATATTCCGAATAATTCCCTAGAATTCCTCTTGTTATATTTGAGCTATTGGTAAGAATAGTAGTGAGCCATAATATAAGGCATTCTTTACAAGCCTTTATTGTTTTTTAACCAAATAGATTCTCTATCTCTTTTTTTCACATCAACACCTCACATGAGAGGTTTTTTTAACAATATCTTCACAACAAATTTACAGCCAATTTTATCAAAAAAGACTGTGATTTTTTTTCCTCACTTCATTGACGCTGAAGTCGGAATAACAATTGATTAAGATTTTCTCTTGGGCAGGCGTTTTCGGAAAATCTAGATTCACTGGGATGAGCAGAACGGACATAACCAGCTTCAATCTCCTCCAGACTTTTTGCTTGCTCAAACCTTATGGGAGGTAGAGATGGTTGAATTTGCCGCAACTGATTCAGATTCACATTTATATTAGCTTTTTGAAGCAAATTAACTAGATCCTGCTCTGGAGGTTGATTATTATAGAAGTTGTTTGGTACATTATTTGCAACATGATGATGCTGTTGCTGGTGTTGCTGCTGCTGCTGGCGAATATGAACATTAGCCATCGGAGCCAAAGGTCTTTGGAACATCTCTGGGTGATCAAAAGGCTGAATAGGAGGTCGTCCGAGGTTCATGTTGGGCCAGGGAAATTGAGGTACTTTCATCTCAGGTTTGAATTGAATATTCACCTGATTTTGTAGAAGAGCTTGACGATTACGTTGCAATACTGCGGTTGGAGTGAGACCGAAATACAACTGTGCAGGTCTTTTATCATTTGTTGGAAGTCGTTTGTCTGAGGAAGTAGTTGCGGTGGTATTTGTGGTGGTTGTGGTGTTGAGTAGGGATAGAGGGGAGGGAAGGGTTCGGGGGATGGGTTTCGGAGGCTGCCATTTGCTATTAAGTCCTCGCACTTTTCGTTGATATCTGTGAAAGTGAAAGAAAAATTATTCATAAAGATCGAGAGCTAGTCACGTATAAGTGAATGATAGGGAAGAAGATTCGTTCCAGGAGTTGAGAGGTACCATTACGTTATAGAATTATGGAAGGCAACTGTTATCTAATTCCAACCCCCTTCTGAGAGAATCTACATAGCCTATCAACAGTGGAGATGAATACGATTGGACAAAAAATGAATGATGCACTGAGAATTGTAAGACTGAACGCTAGACTCCGTGTTTCTGAAAGGGTTTCAATTTAAATGGACGCGTGATTGTTATGAGATATTGAGGGAAATTAATTGGAAATTTGAGATAAAAAATCATACCTAAGAAGTTTATCGATGGGATCTTCCACAGTTTCTGGATTCTCCATTCCCGAGAACCATTGCGCAAATCGACTGGTACCACTTTGATTTTCACCGGTCTGAGGTCCATCAGCTACTGGAATGGATGAAGCCATATGGTCATTCTCGATGGATCTAAATATTTCATTAATGTCGAAATCTTGTGAGTCTTTGTGATTAGCATGATTATCTTGACTGGTCCAAACATTGGTTTGATCAGCTTCTTGCTTCCCGGAACCGTGATCATTATTTGAGTTTGAGTTTGAGTTGAGTTGAGATGCGTGCTCTCTGGTTTCTTGATGCTCTGATTTATTTTGACGAGAAGGTGGTGGTTCTTCATTACGATCATCCTCAGTCCGATCATCTTCATCAAAGCCTCTAAGCTCGATATAATCATGCTGACTTGTAGGGCCGGCAGAGAACCATTCTGGCTCCTCATCTTCATAGCTATGACTATCATGCCGATTATCAGAATTACTGTGATAACGATTTCGACTACCCATGGATGACCATCTGTTGTCATAATCATAATTGCGCGAATAATCACGCTGATTCGATCGTCGATTATCCATGATATCATCATCACGAAGATCACGTGAAGGCCTAGACCAATCATTCTGGTTTCGCCGCTCCATTATTCGACCTGATCCAACTCGTCCTCGAGGTAGAGGCTCACGGTGCATCATGTGATCTCTATCATCTCGAGATGATTTATCAAGATGGTGAATCTGATTATCACCTCTTGCTGCACGATTGGCTGTGGGTTCAGGTTTATTAGGTACAATGTGACAGCCGGTGCCAAAGCTGCGCCTTTGTGGACTAAGGACAATATCATCCAGAGATTCATCTTTAATTCGTTCACGGGGATCAATCCGTCTCTTATATGGTCCATCTTTATCATTATCTGATCCAATGGAACGATCCCATTTTTGTGGGCCATTTGCATTACCAATAGGGCCACCTTTTGAAGATGCATTGGTTGCTGATTGTTGACCATTCGGACAAATCTTAACATTCGACCATGGAAGAGGATCCCACAGTCCTCTTGAGCTGTGCAAGTAGGCGGAAGACAAAGAGGTTGAAGAAATGGGAAGACAGATGATTATTTGCAAGTAATAATGAATGCAACATGCTTCCTCAGAATCATCATCACCACATGATTATCAGCGGTCAAAAGGCTAATCGAAACTTACTTATTGTAGCAAGAATCAAGGCATCTAGGACGCTTTTTACAAATAACTGTTTTTGATATGGCCACCAGTTCATCCTAAAAGAGATGATATTAGAAGTGGTTAAAGTGGATAAAGAAAGAGGTTCAAAAGCAATTGAGAAGAGAGAGAAAGAGCATCAAAAAAAAGATGGAAACAAAACATAATTTATCACATGAGTCATCTTGTACAGGTCGACAAAAAGAGTAATGGCTACAATGTAGGGTCAAGAGGCAAGGTCACCATTAATGACCAATTTACTTACCTTGCTATATGAATATCTATTGTCATCATTTGATTTATTGGAAGAATCATTCTCTTTATCCTCTTTATTCAGTGAATCTTTACATTCATCATCACTCTTCTTCTCATTATCTGGAGCATCATTCTCATTGGCCATATTTAAAGCACCACACACAATCAAGTAAAGAGCAGTAAAGAGAGAGCAGTGAACAGAGAGTGAAAAGTAAAAGGTGGAGAAAAGAAATATATATGTAAGTATGTATGTATTTAAAATATTTTTATATGTATATATATATGAATGTAATTTTAAATCTGTATATACCACAGATTAATATTGGTGAGGAATAAATTTTTTTTTCTTGGATGACGAGAGAGAGAGAGATCACTTCCATACACACAACACAGAGAATGAAAACTTGTCATGAGCTTTTCAAAATGAAAATCTTTTTTCAAGCCACTAAAGAGACAGATGGCGCTCAAAAAAGAGGCTGGAAAAAAATTTTTTTCCTCTTTTCGAGATGAAAACTTTTTCATGATAAAAAATTCTTATGCTCGAATTTTGATAATCTTGTAGATTCTTGCGTGAGAGATAGAGAGATAGAGAACAAAAGGGAATAGAATATGGTTCAAATCATCGGAGAATCAGACTATCGGAATCAGAACCATCGATGGAAGTTCGACGTATTGAGCAAGGGTTGCTCGAAAGTTCGTCGATCAGTTACCTGAATACACTGTACTTGAGACGTAAGAAGCGATCTCAGTGAACTTTTAATTTATATAGTTTACATAGTATATAGTATTATAGTTTAGTATATAGTTTATATAGTTTAGGTACTGAAAAGGGTGTATATTGATTTGGACGATTTTCAATTGACGAAACAGTGGGCAGAGAACGGATAATTTTCCTGAGAAGGAATCGAGATTTTTGAGAAACTTTTTATACATGTAATTGTAGAAAAAGATCATCAAAAAATCTTGGGACTGCATTTTGTTTGATGTTTGATAGGGGCATATTGGCGTTAGAAGAGACCGAGCTTCGATTTTAAGAATGGAGTGAATCTTCGTTACTCAAACAATCAGAACGCTAAAAATCAGTTGCTTACTTTCACCCACAAAGTTAGTGCATCCAATGATCATGAAGTATCCGTGAAAATTTTCTCTCCTATAACTGATGCTTACAACGGAAATATGATGAGCTCCTTTTTCGTTGTCCAATTCATGCATATCAATAATGGAAGTAAACAAATTAGTCATTATGTAGTCACAATAGAGGTACCATTCACTTGACATTTAAAGTTAACTCAACCCAGTCCGCTTGGCAGAATCAAATGGAATGATTCTAATCGAATTTCTAAATCTAAAGATCAGGTGAAACTATTTTCATCGATCTTTCATCAGTCTCACGATCGATCTAGCCGTAGGCAGCATGAAGTCACCAAGATGAACAGCGAAATTTTTCCAGATGGGTTCTAGAATACCAAAAATCTCTATAACTGGCCGGAAAGCTCGATTTGAAGCATATCTGAACTAATAGCATAACAATTTTGTTCTCTCTCTCTCTCTCTTTTCCTTTTTCTCATGAAGTTTTTGTTGTCTGAACCGAATCGGAGGAGCCTGGCGAGATGCCTCTCATCTTCTTCAGCTTGTTGCCTTCCTCCAGTGATCCACCAAAATGATCACATTCACCGCGACATTCACAGAACTTCAAAAAAAGAGAGAGAGAGACACACATACACAGAAACAGAGAGAGAGAGAGAGAGAGAGAGAGAGAGAGAGAGAGAGAGGGAGGCTTCAGATATTTTTATCCCAATCCACATCGTTGTTCCAAGGAACCTAGGCACTTTCCTTTTCCACCATCAACTGAGTATGTGTGTATATGCATATGTGTGTGTCTATCTATCTCTCTCTCTCTCATTTTTTTCCGTGTTCATTCGTTATCATGCTCATCATAGCCATTCTTTGCGAATTGTGATACCCTTCTCTTTCTCTTCCACCAGTTTCCCCATCCACCTCCACTTTTTTTCTCTTCTCTCTCTCTCTCTCTCTCTCTCTCTCTCTCTCTCTCTCTCTCTCTCTCTCTCTCTCTCTCTCTCTCCTTCATTTTCTTCACTTTTCTTATTCACATTCTTCATCATCTTCCGTTACTTCTTTGCTCATATCTCCTTGAAAACACATACTTATATATGTAAATGTATTTATAATTATCATTATAGCCAAAATTGTCCGGTGTGCTTACTATAAGGTCGTCAGACAGTTGATCTCAACTCATCTACACATCGGCCCAACGTGGACAGCAATGACTGTTAGCTATCAGTCGGATGTTGCATCGTCCACTTCTGGAGGCCTCATCAAATTATTGTGGCGGTGGAGAGGAAGTGTATGGAAATTAGTTTATAGAGAATTGCTAATTTTTGTAATCTTTTTTCTCGGCTTGGCTCTAGCCTATCGATACTTGTTTACCGATCGACTCAAAAGGTGAGTGAACTTGGGCAAATGTATCGAAATGTATTTATTGTGTGTGAGTGAGTAAATCGTCAAGAATAATGATGGAAAGTTACTTACTTTCTGAACTTTTTCGATGCCCTTCATGATCATTCACGATTTTTTTCCACTTTTCCACTTCTTTTTCCCTATTTCTACAAGGAGTTTCGAATATTTGGTCATTTTTTGCTCAGCATTCGTGGACATGATACCATTGTCATTTATATTAGGTTTTTATGTATCATTTACCGCTACTCGATGGTGGAATCAATACACAGCCATTCCCTGGCCCGACAAGTGAGTAAGTTAATCTCAATTTTATCTGGAGACATGTATAGCAAATAATCGCAAGCTCATTTAACATGTAATATTGGCCTGATTCTTGTTCAACAAGGATCATCCAATTTTGATTCATATCCTCTTTCTCTAATATGCATGAACATATATTCAGATCATTTGTATCAATTTTATAATACTCAGGAATACACGTCCATTGCCTTATGCCTACTCATACGATTGTAGATCTAAATTTTTTTGGTATTCAATCTCTCCTAGATTGATGAACAATATAGCCATGTATGTTCCGGGCTCTGATGAGACGAGTCGAATGCTTCGTCGAACTTTAATGAGATATCTTAATTTAACACTCGTATTGGTATTGAGATCAATAAGTATCGCTGTTAAAAGACGATTTCCAACCAAAGAGCATTTGGTAGAAGCAGGTATGAATTCAATTTTCAAATATTCTATTGTTTCCTTATCCATAAAATAATCATTTGATCTTTCAATCCAGGATTCATGACCAAACAAGAGCTCGAAATGCACGTTTCCGTTCCTTCAACAGAATTTAATACTTTTTGGATTCCATGTACATGGTTTATTAATTTGCTTCGAGAAGCTAGACAAGAGTGTAGAATAACAGATTCATCTGGTTTGAAGCTCATCATGGAGGTAAGTTTCAATTTTTCAATCAATTTTCTCACCTTATATACTGATTTTCTGATCTCAGGAGTTCAACGAATTTCGTAGTAAATGTGGACTTCTTTGGAGCTATGATTGGGTTAGCATTCCATTAGTTTATACTCAGGTAAGATTTAATACTTAAACTTCAAATGATATGTTCGCATAATCATACTTGATGCCCTGAAATATTCCATAGGTTGTCACCATTGCAACGTATTCTTTCTTTATTGCCTCCTTATTTGGTCGACAGCCGATTGATATTAATCCAAAAGTATTTAATGTAGAAATTGAGCACAGATATGAGCCATACATACCGGTATTCACAATATTACAATTTTTACTCTACATGGGTTTGCTCAAGGTAAGATAATGATCACTTTTTCCTCTCTCTCTTTATGCATCTTTTCATCTTCATCAACACTTTTATTTTAAAAACAAAATTTTGGGAATGTCAAAAATTCTGATTAACATGACAAAATAACAGCTTGCAAAAGAAGCTCAGGAAAAGATTTTTCATACATACTGAGATGAAAAGATAAATGTTCTCCACAAAATGATTATGTTTTCTGACATCTCACATTTAATCTTGAACAAATCTGAGCTTGATCCAATGTTGAAAATACATTCAAAGAGGGTGAGAGAGAGAGAGAGAGAAAGTTTTTAGAAATCTTTCAAGAACTTCTACCTACACATGGGAATAGGTCTTGAGTCATCTTAATTTTTGTTGAAAAATTATTTAAATTGATTCAAATTTATTTTAAAGCATTGTTCTGATCACTGTAAATCAAATTCTTCAGTTAGGTGAACAACTGATCAATCCATTTGGAGATGATGATGAAGATTTTGAGCTTAATTGGATAATTGATCGACACTTGAAAGTGTCTTTTTTGGGAGTGGACATACTCAATGGTGGACCACCGCCGATGGTTAAAGATAATTATTGGGACGATTGGGACATCAAGTTACCATACACAGCAGCTGCGGTTACATATAAGAAGAAAACGTATCGTGGATCAATGGCAGCCTATCAGTTGAGTACCGTGGAAAAAATTTTGCTTTATTTTCAGAATCTACCGGTGGATCTGAGGTTGAAAAGAAAGAAATGATGAAAAAAGAAAGAGGAGAGAAAGTAAGCGTCATTCCCAGCATCCTGAAGCTAATATTATTACCGAGTGATATAGTTTAGAAGAGAGTAGGAGAAAGAGTGTGTATGTGAACGAAAGAGAGAGAGAGAGAGAAAAAAAGTTTTAAAATATTTTCATGCAATATTTGTGCTACAATTATGAATATATTTTTTGCATGATGATAAGAAGTAAGATGAGGATGAAAATGATGCTCATCATAATGGAAGGATGCTGTGGATGATACTCTATAAGTTTCCCTCACCGGCTTATAGCAATAAGGAGCATGAGAGAGAAAGAGAGAGAGTAAAATAACTGTTAAGAGAGAGAATAGAACGTTTGGACTACTTTCGATTTAGTATATCTCCTTTTCTCTCTCTCTCCTCTCTCCTCTCTTCTCATCTTCTCATCTTCATCTTTTTTTCTCTTTCTCTCTCTCTCTCTTACACTTCCCGTTGACAGCGTGCCAAGTGAACAGCAAGGACTAGTTGTTCCCGACTTCACTGAGGATGAAGAATGTGATTACGACTCAGTAAGTGATAAACTGAGTAAAAAGGATAAAAGTTCATCATCAATATTTGGTTCGATGTTTGGAGGAGGAAGACTTGGAATTAATAGTGCCTCGAAGCGAATGGAAAGTTTGGCAAGCTTAAATTCGGATAATTTTGAATATGATCCACCATTTAATTCACAATGGCGCGGCTCATCAATATCTTTTCTCATGGGCTCAGCAGATGAGGATAATCGTAAACAAACGGGACCACAAAAGCAAGAATCCGAAGAATCCGATAAGCCAGGTGGATTGATTGTTGGCAGTTATGGTTCATCTATCGCCGATACTGGTCGAAGTTCAAATCGAAAAGTTGATAATAAAAATCAATCGGAACAAGTCCAAGGTATCAGGGGGTAAGATTCATGTGCCCCTTACTCATTATACTGCTTGTGTGTGTGTGTGAAGAGTTGAGAAGAGGGTCCTTTTTTGCTTCATCAATCAATCTACAGTAGCTTACTTTCATTTATCTTAGAATATTCTAATGAATAAGACCATTATTGAGAGGTACTTTTTGTCAAGTGAAAGTTCAGAGTGGAAGAATAAGAAGCGGAAGAATTTTATGTATGCAAATTGAAGAGCTCAGTTTTCTTGGCATGAGTTGGAGAACATTCCCCAATATTTTCCGGTATCGGTAAAATTCCGTAAGATCTGGGCTTATAAATTTTAACATTCTTTTCTTTACTTCAGAGATTTTCGCACTCGCAAGAGGCCACGTAAAGCATCGGATCAAACATCAATCACATTACTTTCATCGGGCAGCGGAAATGATGACAAATCAAGTGATCATGGAAGAGGTGGCACACTGTCCAGCAGTGGATCAGGACCAACCAGCACCGGAAATATTCCATCAACTAGTTGGACAGCCACTGGTGCTGATAATGGTGGAAGTGGTAGTAGTTTAAGGAAAGAGACCAATTTTGATCCAACTATGGGCATTTTTACCAATCGATATCGTGTAGATAATTCTTCTTCACCAGCTCGCCGTTCATCGAATGCATCATTATTTCGACATTGTGTTGGTAAAGATGTAAAAGGATCCCCTGATCACAGTGTTCCATGTCCACCGTCCAATTATCGACGATTCGAAACGGCCACTGTCATCGAAAGTAGTACAAGTCATCAAATGAATTATGAAATTGGTGTCACCAGATCATCAAGTTCAGCATCAACATCTCATCGCAAAAGCAAGCCAGGACTGCTGAAAGGTTTATCAAAAGCTGATCCTGGACTCCGAATACGGCCTTTCGTTAAATCACGAGTGACTTTCAGTGATGATACTAAATCAGAATTGAAAGATACGTGTGGCTACTATCGATACATTCGTTTCAATCAACCGGAAACTCTAACTGATCTCACTTTATCAAGTCCAGAGTTGAGTGAAGCTGATCTTATATCAGCATATTCGTTGAGAGGTCGAAATGATCCATCTCGACGTGCATCAACACTTGTGCCACCAGTTAAGGAGAAGGCAATCGTAGTGGACACAAGTAAGCCAATTCTCAATCAAACTCTGGTAAAACAATTGCCCACTCCGGTGGTAGTTCATCCATCCACCAGTCAACGTCGAACTTCATGTGATCAGGTGAATGAAGCTTATTCACCGGATGTGATAAGTCCTACAACTGCCAGTGAATTTTGGCTTCGACATCAAAGTTTGCCCAATATACAGGAGATTGTTGAAGAGAGTCCACATCAATCGCCAACCAGTACCGAAGGTGGAGCCGATTTTGGTCTACTTCGAATGGGATCCCGAAAAAATCGAAATTTTGATGGTAATAAGAGTGATAATAGTAAGGGTGATCAAGGATCAGGTGTGCAAAAAGTTGGAAGACCGCTGGACATTGAGAGTGGACATGGTGTGAAACAATTATCTCGCCAATCAGAATTTGATGAAGATTGTCCAATTGATTTAGGTTCATCTGGACCATTGACTGCAGATGAGAGGCGAAATCAATATTCCAAAGATTCAGCTGGCTCAAGTAATTCAGCAACTGCCGGTGATTCTCATCAAAATTTATTCATGATCAAGTATGCTTCTGGTCGCTCAATTAATAGTGGTAAAAGCAGCAAAGGTCGTACTGGTAATCGAGGTAATAATTCCAAACAATCATCAACTGATAGTGAATCGGGTAGCTATGCAACAGCTTGCTCAGTTTTTGTGCCAATATGTGAAGAGACTAGTAAAAATGTTGCCAATTTAACTAATTTTGCCAAATTGTCCTTCAATTCAACCGATTCTTCGATTTCATCATTCTCATCAGCAAAGGATCAACAGCTAACTGATCTGATGATGTTTAGCGGATCAGTTCCAGCATCTACTTCTCAAGCTTCCGGTATTCAATTATCATCGATTTCTGGTGATAATGATTCTGCCAAAAATGGCGCCAATGATGGTGCTGGTGAATCTAAAGATGATCAAGAGAAAGTTAAAAATGATGAAAGTACGAAAAATGATGATGACGATGGTGAAGAAAAACTACCCAAAATTGTGGTCGGCACATCATCTTCAAATAATTCAGAGTCCAAATAGATTACTAAAAAAAATAACAAAAATGGAACCAAGATCTCATCAAATCATGTGATAAATAATGTTCTTATCAGATCTCTCTACTGGTGAAACATTATATTTCAGCCTGCCTTTTTTGTACGTTTTCTTTGAGCAACCTGTTCCGAGAACTGCATACACTTTATAACTGTAAATTGATCATTGTAAATATTCATTATTGTTAATATTGATAAATTTGTTGATTAGTTGGATATGACATTAAATTTTTTATCCCAGTTGAAAAAATAGTCATGAAATACAGTGAGAACATGAAAAAATAACATGGTAACTCTGTACTAACCATACTATTCTCTCTCTCTCTTTTACTTTCACTTTCACTTTCACTTTCGCAGAACTCATTATGTATGTGCATTTGGAAGCATTTTCACTTGACCAATTTGTTTCTGATATGTTAGCTGATAAGCAGCAATGGTCAGCAAAACGTTTTCCTTCAAATCCTATTTGAGCGGATTGAAAGCTATTAACTTTGAAACCAGCATCCACCTGAAACTGCACTGTATTTACTCTCTATTCTCTTTCCTCCAATCTTGCCCATGGAAGGTGAGAGGTAGAAGAAGAAGCAGTAGAAAAACAATTTTGTTCTAAGCCCTTTTTGAGCAAAACGTTCTCTCCAGAAGTTTGTCTTAAAGTCTATATCATCAAAAGCCGGAATATAAGCCGTTTAGGGAAACATCATCATCACACTTTGTCCACTTGACAAGTTGGAAGGTTAATCGTATGGTGATAATCTTCACTACCTGTCCAAGCCTGGGGCATACTTTCACTCCATCACTACCTCATCACACCATAGACACATTCACACATGGGCACATATGGTAAGGAAAATTTGTGGATTTAAGCATGATAAAAACAAACCTTGTGTCTATCATTCGTCCACATGTTGGACACTTGCAAGGTTGACCATCAGGCATACACATACCCACACACATACACATGAACACACGTGTGTGCTACTGCTATCTTCGGTGGACAGGTCTTCTTCTTCCTCTGGATTCCCAGGAGATTTTTCCAAATTTTCGAGGTTTCCAAGAGGTTGAAGGGGTCTCAAAGTTGAGAAGTAATTTGTAGATGGCTTCAAATGATAATGAGCTTAACAAAATGTTCAGAGGGGGGAGAGAGAGAGAGCATAAGCATTTACCCTAGATATTGAGAGAAAGGAGAAAAGAGAAGAAGCCAGGAGGGTCAATCATCCAGAAGTAAGATTAGGGAAGCTTGGAAAAGTTTAAGACAAAACCCGGGAGAAGTCAAAACTTGAGAGAGAGAGAGAGAGAGAGAGAGAGAGAGAGAGAGAGAGAGAGAGAGAGATAGGCCCAGATCAGCGAAAATTTTTGGCTGGCTACAGATGAGAAAGATTGACCATTGGAAGTAGGTTGAAGAGAAATTCAATCACAACTGTCACTTGTGTGTCTACCTTGTTCAAATAACAACAATAATTATCTTGAAAGTGTACTCATCAAATGTGACAAATTGGATAATTTAGTGATCACAAAGTTTGGTGAGGTCTGGTTGTGAACATATCGCTACATCCCGGGAGAGAGAGAGAGAGGCGAAGAGAGAATATTCCACCGAAACTTCATTTACTTCACCTCTTTAACATCTTAAGATTGTTCACACAAATTTGTTTCTCATCATTTGGTGACCAAATCTCGTGTCGAACAGAACAACTTTCACAACATTTGTTAAATTGTGACAAACTTTGTGTTTTACTAACAGTATTTGACAACTGATTTGCTTTACCGAACTTTTGTGATAGCTGTTCTCTTGACATGAGTAACATGGAAAGTTTCAATAAATCTTCATACCCACTCATATCGTCCTGTGTGTGTCGTTGCGTTTTGATCTTACTAATTATTCATGTTCAATTAACTCAATCGGCAACCATTTTTGGATATGTACTACGAAATCCTCAATCCAGTGATCAAACTGAAAATGATGATACCAATCCAGAACTTGAACTGGCGGACATGGTTCGAAGTGATCAGTCACCTTCCGCTAATTACACCTCCACTCTTACCAATATTCGATGTTCCAAGAATGAGGATTGCCAAAAGGACAATACTATCAACTACTTTTGTGGTGAGTAGATTTTAGATTTGATTCTTCCCCTAAAAATTGGAAACTGTGGACAGTCAGATTCTTATTCCTTATTTGTCCCAATTTTGATAACCCTTCAGATTCTCATTATGGTTTCTGTGATGTAAGACGAATTGAAATGGAACTTTGTCGACGTGATGAACAATGTGACAAAAATTTGATTTGCATGTTCGGCAAATGTCAACGAGAGCCCAAGCCAGGCAATAAAGGTTCTCGGTGTAGATCAGATTCCGATTGTAAGCCTCGTATGTGTTGTGCTCGCCAGCATGGAGAGAAAGTTTGTAAACCTAAATTGCAAAGGAATCAACGCTGCTATGTGCCTACTGGTGGTCTTGATTACAGTCTCAATGAGTTGTGTCCATGTGATTCTGGGCTAGTTTGCGGCAAGAAGAAGAAAAAAAATACCAGGTAAGCTAGACTTCATTTTCTATAATATAAATATTCGGTATTCTGGAAATTAAAATGATGGAATTTGAAGCGTATCAAATCTAACTCAATTTTTTGCTGATTTCCTTTAGGAAAGACCCGCAAGTATTAAGATCAACTATGGATCTGATGAGATGTCAGCGGATTCCATCGGCGAGTACTGAGTAGATAAAGATTGAGGTACTCAGTACCTCCAAAAAACCAAAATCATCATCAAAATGGAAAGCTTGATGATGGCTGGACAATACATATATAAATAGCTTCTTACTTTGGAGTCGAAAAAATAGAAGTTTATTCTTTCTTGTCAATGGCTTACCTCATAAATCTATGGTTGCAAACCAAGAATATTCCATTGAAAAATAGACATAATTTGGACACACATATTCTGATTCAGAATCATCAACTGAGGTTCGATTATTCTATGAAAAGAATGTAGTAATATTCAACTTGACACGTGATGTTCTCATGAATGGATGAACTGGACTTCAAGTCAAAGAAAAAATCAGTCAACAGCCCAATCAAGATGTGGACGAGAAGAGCAAAGGAGGAAAAAAAATCTATCACTCTGGACCACTTTGTCATGATCTTTTTTCTCGACTAATTTATTGCTGTGTGAAGTAATTACAATTTTTTACGAGTCTGAATGATTTTGTGAAACATTGACAAAAATAGCTATACATTTTTATTTATGTACATATATTGTTTTTTTTAGTAAAACTATCAGTATATACTCAGAGTAAAGTTATTATTAGTTAAATTATTTCGCTCACTGTTTGTTTTCCAAATATTTTTCAACTGAAATCATGAGCCTTGCTGGAAGTATAAAAACGGAAGACAAACAATTTTCCTGGTCTATTTCAACCAGAGAGATTGATAATGAACGTTCTTCCCGAGCTTTACGATCAAAGTAACGATCTACAGAAACAAGATTCTCAGTTCATCTTGGAGAGTCTAAAAAATGATTATGCCAATAGGTAAGCAGTGAAAGATTTCATTTCAATTAGTGATCTATCAATGACGAGTAAATTTCATGGAATTTATCCAGTTATGGTGATCATGGTATGGTATCTACGATTTCAACGATTGACATGAGTTTTTTGCAGACATATCGAGCTGCTAATAGACGTTGGCTGCGGATCTGGAAACATTACACAAAACATTGTCCAATGTGTTGATGTGGATAAAGCAATTGGATTAGATTTGAATCAACCTATGGTGGAGTATGCTCAGAAAACTTATGGAAACAAAGTTCTAAGCTTCCATTTGGGTGATATATGTGATCAATGGGATAAAGTTTCAAGTGTTTTGGGAATAGTAGAGAATGGAGTTGATGTGGTCACTTCCAGCTATTGTCTTCATTGGGTTTCAGACCAAAGTAGAGCAATGTTCAATGTGGCCAAAATGTTAAAACCAGGTGAGAGTCTAGAATCTCGAAAATATGGATATTTTGCTGATTTTTTCTGAATCACGAATGTAATCAATTTATTCTTCTTTCATTCAGGAGGAAAATGTTATTTGACCATGTTCTCATGGAGCCAATTGTTACCGATCCAAGAGCAAATTACATTTCATCCTCGATGGGTGAATATTTTTCGAAATCATTTGGCCACCGATCCAGAGGAGAAGCCGATCATCAAACAAGTGAATACTGAATTGGAAATGCCGATACGAGCCAGACGAAAATCTTCCGCTCCATTCCCTGTTTTCGAAATTCCATCTATTGAAGAGCGAACTAAGAAATGGTCTGACTTGTGTGCTCAGTGTGGTCTTGATGCAATTGAGGTGAAAGTTCAAGATTCAGCATTCACTTATGATAATATTGAAGGTTTCAAAGGTAAGTTGAGGTTGACAAAATTTGATCCATAAATTTTGACTTTTTTTCCTTTGTATCTCCAGGTGAGCTTCGATCGTTGTGCCATTATTTATCATATATTCCTGAAGAGCAAAGAGATCAATTTATGAGCGATTATTTTGAACACATGGACAACTGTTACATCAAGCGTCAAGAAACTTTACCTAAAGTGAAAGTTGACTATCAATTCATGAGTGTGATTGCAAGAAAGCCATCGAATCAGAGTGAAACGAGTAACAATTGAGTAAAAATGTTTGAACGCCAGTATTGAATCGAAGTGATCTTTGTTTTGATGTGATCACATTTTGCCTCTTTTTATTCATCCGAAAGGTAAATCAAAAAATCTTTCTCGCACAATATTGATGCTCCAATAGACACAAATGTCACATCTTGAAGCAAAAGTGGCAAAGAAAAGATTGAGAGAGAAGAAAAAATTGAATCAAGAAAAATCATTTGATTGTAAAGCCAATCAAGATAGCCCGAAATAAAACAAGTTTCGATAAAGAAAAGATAATCATCTATTATTTTCAATAGCTTTTGCTGAACGTTACCCGAATCGCGAGTATTTGAACATTATTCTTATCAGATATACACGTTTCCAAGAAAGAGTTGCCAAATGTTTCGAAAAGATATATCATAATGATACACACATCCAGCTTCCTCCAATCGAAAGTGAACTTTCAATCGAAGATACAAGAGCAAGATATGGTCAAGTCAGATAGCGAGTTGTTATCATTCTTGACCATCCTCCAATATGAGTTATCATATTAGATGGTCTTTGTCAGATAATTTTGGATATCTCAAAGGAAACTGCGACTCTTATGAGGTAAAAGTATGGAACAATTGTATTTATATGCATATGTATAAGGTACGAGGTAATAAACATTAGATCAATGAGATTTTCTACATTATTGTAGTTTGATTTTTAATTTACACATTTGGATTCAAATGATGGCTCATAGATTATTATCAAATCATGAGATCTGATGTATTGGTGGTTCAGTCCAATAAATAAGGACATGATTCTCACTTTCCTTTGAAGGAAAGATTATCCGCATAGTTCAATTTGCATGCGGACAAAAAAAATTTTCTGAAGACGATATGGTGAGAGAGAGAGAGAAAAAAAGGAAAGAGAGAGAAGTGTTAGATGATCGATATAGTGCAGCGTTGAACAGTTGTAGAATAACTTGATTTACGCCAGTGGGAAGAGAAGATGGTGCGATATTGCACTTTCCTTTATAGAATATTATCCATTTTAGTCTTTCACTTGGAGAAGAAGAGAGAAAGAGAGAAGGAAGCATTCTCTTTAACTCATTCTCTCTCTCTCTTTTCGCTTGCCAATATGATGGTAGCAATAGCTTGAGAAAAAGTTTCAAAGAAGTAGAAAATTGATACATGATTAGATGATATAAATAAGAGTTATACATAGGATTGCCTTCCCCTTGATTTGCTTGGTATTCGATAAGATTATGAGTCTCATCCATTGTAGAGTAAGGCAAGATCACTGAGAAAATACATTAAGCTTGGAGAAAATGGGAATGAATGAAACTTAACAAAAAAACTTTTTTGCTTTTTCTCTTGTTGAAGACACATTCGACACTGGGCCTTGAAATGGAAGATGAATCATCCTTACAGTTGCTTGCAAGAGCATAATTCAAGCTGTCCACATACACATTTATGCGTGATTAATTAGGAGAAAAGATGAATAAATACGCTTAAAATGAGCGAAAATCATTTCGTTCAATATCAGATAGAGCTCATCAAGTATTCACATACATGTATTTTGAATAAAATTCGGTTTGCTCCTCTCTCTCTCCCTTTTTCTTCTTTTATGTTTTTTTTCCAGAAGATAATCGTCGATCGTTGACCGTTGATCTGATGCATAGATGTCCGATCGGAGAGGAGATAGTTCCAAAGAATAGAAAGATTGGTACAAAAGGAGTTTCTTTCTCGTCATGAGAAAGGGGTACATCACAATTCCATCTTACACAAGCCTTTTCCACAGAATTAAGATTGCAGGATAGCACATCATGAAACGAAAGAGAAAAGGGGGAAAAGCATAGCGAAAAAAAAACAAACAAAAAAGGGGTGGCAGAGGTAGAAAAATGTAGATTTACTCTTTGGTGAAAAGAAAAAAAAGTAGGCAGCGATAGTAATGACGATGCCGAGAAAATGTGAGAGAAAAGAGGTGAGTTATAAATAAGGTGCATGGGTTTGCGCGCGCTCATGATTGTGGGTAGGCTTGAGAAATTTTCAAATAGGAAGAATCAATGAATTTTGGAATTGAGGAGATCAATGAGTTGCTAGCAATTCCTCTGGTAGATACCTTGATTAAAAAAAACTGCATCCGATTCACTGATCATACTCCCATTGATATCGTTTTTTATCAATTTTTGAGAAGGGCTTAGTGGAGGACAAAAGTTCCAAAAAAATCATTCTCAAGAACGAATCACAGTTTGGGTGCAAAGGAGAGAAAGGATGGACCACACTCATCTCTATCGAGACAAAAGAGGTATCAGTGATAACTGTAGAGATGTTATCCGATTGTTGAGAGGGATCAAGGAAGGCTCTTCTTTCCATTCAAGAAGATGTAGTCTCTTGAAGCACAAAATTTAGATTGGAGTAGACACTGATCGATTTTGGAGTAATAAAAAAAATGTGGAATAGAAAACAGTTGCAGTTAGTCAATTAACTGACCACTTTCTTTAGATGATGATTAACGATTGAAAAAAAGTTGCAAAATTTCCTATTGTTAATTCGGCTAGTCACCCGAATCTCTCTTTCACCATGAACATAAGTTTCTTTTTTCCTTTATACATTGATTTCATATCATCTATAAGTTGATTGAATTGAATATTTCCATCTTGAGCGAGTGAAAATGTTTCACGGGCTTTGCCCAGAAAATCGATAAAATCCGAATAATGCCGTGGACTGATATGGGTAAGACGTGAATGAGTCGTTTGGATGAATGCTGAGATTGCTGCCTCTAATAATTGTCGAAGAGGTGTCTTATCTATATGCAAAGCTTTCAAACATCGACGCTTCACATCCATACAATTGAATGTAGTGCCAGGACCGATTGTACATTTGTGGAGAATGCTCGCCAAAATGGTTGCACAATGAACATTCTTAACCAGGACAGGTATCAATTGAGCAAGTCTATCCCTATTAAGAAGGGCAAGATTAAATGCCCAATTGATGTCTTGAGCAGCCTGATGATTCTCTCCATTGGCTGGAATTTGAACATTGCGCACTGCGAGTAGAGCTAGGCTGTAAGCTCGAGTTGAACAATTACCCATACCCATTCCTCGGGCTCCTTCGATATATTTGGCGACTTCAAATAGCTGTGTAGAGCCCATCACACCACTTTGACCAGCATTTTGAATGATGGTGAAAGCATGATTGAAAGCATACGGATCTTGTTCACACAACTTAAGGGCACATAGAGCACAATTGGATGGATCTTTTTCCGCACACTGTAGAGCTAAATTGCGAGCACAATTTGACACCTCAGTTTGTTGTTCAAAGCGTAACTGTAATGTGGTATGTAGAGAGTGATTCATTATTCGAGGAGCAACAAATTTACAGGCTTCCACCGGTGTAAATAATTCCGACCAACTATGCATCAAGGTGATCAATCCTTTGATTCCAAATTCGGTTGCACAATCAACCATCCATTCTACATATGTTTGTCGTTTCTGAGACTCAGTTGAACCCATATGGGCCAAAGTCATCTTCATTACTTGTAAACCTAATTCGTAAGCAGCGCTGAGTAGATTCGGATTTCGACATACACGGCTATTGTCAGGCTTGGCCGCAACAAATGCACTTCGTGCCAACTCGAACAATTGCGAAAAACTGTGTAGATTTGCTTGAGCAGATAGGAGCACTTTCTTAAGACGTGAGTCATCATCCTTTGCAGCACACAGCATTGTTGCGGCTAAAGATCGTTGCTTTTCTTCGATTACTTTCATATTTGCAGTCCATCGAGTATTTCGAAGTTGATTTGAACCATAGTGACCATTGGAATTCATATCTGAGTGATCGATATTCTCGAGGATGGGTAGTCTTGAGAAGAAAAAGAATTGCTTAGAATGGAATCTGAAAGCCGAAAGAGAGCTCATAACAAACAGCAATCGAACTACATACCTCATAGCCCTCAATCCTATACTGAAAGCAAGCTCTGTGTCATGCCGTAATAGCGAGTTGAATAAATATCGGGCAAAATTATGCATAGGGACGCTTTCTGGATGAATACCCAGCCCAAGACCACTGAATGGACCTCCTTCAAGAAGAAGGCGACCCTGTTTACGAAGAACACTGACAATGTGCGAGTCGAGTTCAATGTCTTGCAGTTTGGTTATCAGACTGGTTTCTTGTCGAGTTGCCTTCTCTTGTGCATGTGTTCCAGAAGGCATCAATCTTTGTTGTCCGAGACCGATGAGGGCAGCCTCTACTGCAAGGGCAAGGTAACTCTCACCCTGTTCACAAGGACCAGAGACAGGAACTTGAATGTATCGTGGTTTGACATGACTCGAAATGGGATGCAGTGGATTCAAAAAAGAAGCCTCTTCTTGGCTATGTACACCTGTGGGCATGGACGAGTTATTTACACCAGACTGGGGTGAATCTATGAGAAATGTTGGATAATAGTGTTCCAATGGCTTTGAGTCAGGTGTTAGGGAGGCTTCGGCGAGGGTATCGAAAAGAGATCCAATAGGATCAAGCGGATTGCCAATCCAACCTTCTGTATTTCCAAGATCAGGGTTGAGACTACAGTTCATTTTGGTCATATTACCTTGAGAGAATGAATGGAAGAGTAGAGTAATGAGGCTTCATTTCATTCGTAAAAATTCAATCAAAAATGAATTTGTAAAAGGATCCTATCATAGACAAAAGATGCTTATGAATTAATGAAGCTGATACTGAGTTGTTTTTGAATCTTAACATCTCGCGTTTCCTTTCACTCAGACCTTCCATTTATGACTTCTCTCAACTGTAAGAGCTTATTCATCTCTTTTTCTCCTGCCAGTTCCACTGTGATAGGATGTCAAAGAACAAAGAGAATGATATCCAGAGAGAGATAATTTCATGCAAAGATGTGCGAGAAAAATTTGCTCCAGAAATCTTAAAACTCGAGTCGAGCATCACTCCATTGAGATGTGGAGGAAAATAACAAAATGGCTGAACCGAAATCTCTCCAGTTACCCAATAGGGAGGGAAGGCAAATCATTAATTTGAAAAAGTGAGAAAGAAGGGGAATGAATCCAGGGAGAATACGAGACTGAGAGCGAAGAAATGTGAGTCTAGGGAAAAAGATCAATGTGAATAGAAAGAGTGAGAGAGAAAGAGAATATATTCTAAGAATGCAACCATAAGCCGAATATTTAAGACCCAAAGATGCCCAAAAGAAAACGGATAAAGTGGATAGATAAAATGGAGAGAGAAAGAGAGAGAAGAAGAGAAGAGAAGAGAAGAGAAAATTACTTTTGAGTAAGGCCTGCTCTTTGGCCCATTTACTGTGCCATCCACTTTGCTGTTCCTTCATAGTACGGACCACGACCACTGCTAGCCTTAAAGCTTCCCGTCGATAGCCATGAGACCGTAGAGCCTCCACCCGAGCACAGGCAGTGGGTACGGGTTCTGTGTGAGAGATTGCGGGAGAGAGAGAACGGGGAGGGAGAGAGAGAGAGAATTGGGGAGGTGGGAGGAATGCGTGTGAGAGAAAGAGAGAGAAAGAGAAAGAGAAAAGAGGGAATGAAAACCAGTGAGCCAAACAATAGAGATCAATGGATTTTTCTCCTCAACTTGCCATTGGCATTTAGTGATCGCTGTTTGTTGCCGTTCGCCGGGTCGCTACTGACAGTGAGATTCTGCAGTTTGGCAAGACGCAGGCGAACGAGCGAGAAAGCTAGCAGTCACCAGAAAGAAGCAAGTTGCGAGAGCATTCATATATACACATTCAAAATAGACCACCTACCATTCCAAAGAGGATAGCCTTGTGAGTTGAACTTGTCTGAGCTGCTGCAAGATGGTTGAATATGGGATATGCTATTCCTATTGAGTATCAAACGAAGATGCGGATCGTCCCAACGGAGTTTACTGGCCTCTAGAGCACGATGAAAAATATTGCGAGGAGGACCCGATGATCGAGATTGGCTTGAGATATTATTGTGACGATTATTTCGACCATTATTGTTGATTTCCATATCTACATCATCTTCATCTGATGAGGAATATTCTTCATTCATAGCGTAAGACACTCGACGCCGTTTACTTCGATGACGTGCGGACGGCTTAAGCATTGCATCTTCTAATGGGCACCCTGATAATTTGGACCATCTTTCCAGAAGAGAACGCCATTGTTCTCGCTCTTGGATTGTTGCATGAGGGTTAAGGACAGCGCAAACCCAAAGAGAGCCTAATTGATCCCACAAAGGTCTACACTTTTCTAGTGCTGGCAGAGGCTAAAATGATCATGAATGAAAGGAAAAAAAAGGAATAAATTCAGTGGAGGGTCATCCGAAAAAGAGAAAGGGTAGTTGTAGTAATAGTAGTAATGATAGTGAGAATGCAGGTTAGATCAAGATAAAGCATTTATGATGCTTAATGTGGGGGTAGAAGGACGAGGTTAGTGAGTAAGGTATGCTGGTTGAAGGTGTATGAGTAGGAGTAGTGATATAATGATATTGCCCGGTTGTGTGAAAATATTTGGCCTTTTCACTTAGCTGATTTCAAGTTCCAGCCTGATTTTTAGGTAAATTGGACTATTTTTAAGCCAGTATTAGAGCTAATGACAATGAGAGTGGAAACAAAGTCAATGTGGTACAACACTATACTATCGTATACCGGCGATTGTGGATAGTTTTTTCGCCCTTTCGCCTTTTCTATCACGCTTTGAATGTAAGTGTTCGCTTTCTCTCTCTATTTGTTCATTTCTTTCTTTCATTGCTCCAGCTCGCCTTCTTATTGCTCCTTCTTTCTCTCCCTCACTCTCTATCGAGCTGATTCAATCGTTCACTTGTTTGCTTGCACTCGGTTTAGTATGAAAAAAGTCCGATAGCGATACCAAATTCTAGCTTCAACTACTTCCAATCAAAAATAAATTTGATACAGATCAAAAGCAGAACGAAATGAGCGAATGAGCGAAAGAACCCAGTCAATTAGTGGAGGGATATACAGACGGATAGATAGAATAGAGATAATTATTGAACAATTTTTAGGTAATGAATCGCTACGGATGACAAGGAGGAGAGAGTAGAAGAGAGAGAGAGAGAGAGAGAGAGAGAGAGCGAAATTTGATGGCAGAGTATAGTCACTATATATCTGCGAACAAGGAGTAGTGAAAGAAGAAGATGAAGAGAGGATGTGAAAGGTAGGATACGTGTTAAAAGTGGACCAACCTGTCCTCTCCATGACGGTAACCGAGGGTCAGCCAAAAACTGTTCTGTTATCAGCCTGAGCATTCGAGCTGCATTTGAGTCTTTAGCCCTGAGCATTTCTTTGACCTGTAAAATAGTATCATAATCGATGAGTTTATGAGCACGAGTATGTGTGTGAGCGTGTGTATGTGTATGTGTGTGAAAATATATGTAAGGGGACTAAGGGGAAAAGAGAAATGGTGACATAAGGTATGATACAGTTGAGGAACTTATGAAAAAAAGGGAAAGCACTAGATGGTATGATAAAGGAAGCCAATTAATGGATGGATGAAAATCATAGAGAAATGGCTATATATGTATATGAGAAGAGGGGTGGAATGGTTAGAGGAGAGGCTAAATTTGGAGAGGTTATTACTTTGGCAAATAGCGCATTGAGCTGCTTTGTATTGCTTTGAACAAAATTCGGAGATTGAGCCAAGTAAGATTTCACTTGTTCGCTGACTTGCTCTTCGTCAAGATGCCATGAGTGTTCATCTTCGGCACATGAGCCGGCAGTTGGATCAGGAGCACCAGCAATCCGATTAATTGTTGACTGTGATTGGAGTATTTCATCGGCAAGCCGTTGGGCAGTGGGTAATACTTCGGTATGATGTTCAGATATGAGATATTGAATTAATTTTTGTAATTGTTGGCGATCTAATTGTAGAAGGGTTTCTGATATAGGTACTCTCAGTTTGACGAGATTTGCATTCCTAATTCTGTACAATGTTAGCGCTACAACGTGCTGACACCAAAAAATGTCCCTCGTGTCACATGTACATGTCACAGAGGTGATCTTGCATCTGTCGAAAGTAATAGAAACTCTGAATCGTTTCTCGGATCCTTGAGCATAATTTATAGAAGATGAGGCAGAGAGTGATGAGGCTGTATTTGATGATGTACCCGTTTGGGAGGATGAAGATGATTTGACGGTAACCACACCGCTCAAGTGGAAACCAACTTGAAGCACTTGGTCTACGGCACCAGATTCATAAAGACGAAGACCTTGATAGAATGGTATGTCTTGCAGATCACTGGAGGAGGAGGAAGAAGAAGAAGAAGAGGAGGAGGACAGAGAAGATACCACAGCGGAGCCAGATCCCGATCCGGCTGAGCTATTCGGATGATGGTGATGGTGATGATGATGGTGGTGATGGTGGTGGTGAGCTGGGTTTGTATTTGAAGCCGAATATACCGGTGGTGAGCCGGACAATGAGGTACATGATACCGGGGAATTTGATGTGAATGGTATTGAAGAGAATGGATGATGATATTTATCGCTATTTAAAGATGAATACATGCATATATCTCGCTCATTTCGAGGAAATGACCAATATATAATGCGTGCTTGTACAGGCTCTGGTATCCTTTGGTATCTTTCTTCAATCCTTTGGAAAGGTATGTGCTCAGCCACCACCTTAGCACATATATCCAAAAGTGTTTCAGGTGAAAAAAGATTCATCATTATTTGATGGTGTGTGTGTGTGTGTGTGTGGTGTATGTATTGGTATTCCAATAGATTCCACTTGGCGTTGTTCTTTTATCCGAATGGCTTTTGATAATTGATGTATAATATATAATATATATATTCCAATATCACTTCATCACATACAATTGTAATTGTAGTAGTACTGGTAGTAGTAGAGTAGATTTTTCATACAAGGATATACATGTAATTGAAGTAGTAGTAGCTGTAGTTGTAGTTGAAGGTAGTAGTATCATCATCAAATCGGCGAGACACACACATATTATACATACCACACACACACATACTACCAATTGAAATCACTTCACAATCACATTAAATATATATATATATATAATATTACACTACACTATCTTTAATCATCTTGAATCACTCATCAAAATATATATATATATATACCCGTGTGTGTGTGTGTGTGTTGAATGGTATGTATGGGGATATGTGTGTGTGGTGATAGTGTTGGTGTTGGTGGTATGTAGTATCATCAAATTATTTCACTCACAATCAGAAAGATATATTAAATTTTGACCCTCAAAAAAGTCCACTAAAGAGAGATACAGAGAGAGAAAGAAGAAAGATGAAAGGTAAAGGAGCCTCAAAATTTTGACAGTTTTATGGTACAGTAGACTTAATAGCTCCAGAGGCTGGTGAAAAAAAGAGAAGAGAAAGAAAGACACAAGACTTGAAGAAAAAGATACACAAAAGCAGTCTCTCTCTCTTTCACAAAAGCAGCTCTTTTCTCTTCTCTCTCTTCTTTCACTTCTTCAAGCTTGAAGAAAAAGTCTCTCACTCAAACATTCTTCACACACACACACATCAAGTGAACTTGCTGCAGGTTCAGCAGTACATACTAACACAGAGCACTTATGAGCACGCCATCTTGTTAGTGTACTTATAAGCGTCTGTCTTAGCATCTTTATTGAATGCAAATGATGCAAAAGTGGTAGTGACATCTTTGGGATAGAATATGGATAGAGTGTGAAAATTTTTGAAATGTGTTTTGATGGCTGATTTTGGGTGGAATATTTTTGTTTTTGAAAATGATGGACATGATAATATTTGGCCTGACAATAGATTGGGGTGGTAAAACATTGAGTGCAGAAGGTGGAGAAGATGATTTGATGGGATAAACAGCTTGAGTGGCGGTGACGGTAGCGGCGTCCAGCCACAAAGCACATGGAAAAATTTTTCATCTCGTCCATATTCCGGATGACAATAGTGGGAACCATTGAATCCAAACCAAAATGAACGGTTATCACCAAAGATGTGTACCCAAGCATAGTTTACTTGGATCGCTCTCGCATCTTTCGTCGTTTACGCTTAAGCCTTCGCATTCGCTTCTTACGCCACTGTGTTAATGGGGAACAGAAGAGAAGAGATATAACAAGCATTAGCTTTCAATGGTATCACAATCAGAACACACAAAGAAAAGTATAATTAAAATCCATATTCTTACCTTGGCTCTCATTATGAAAAGGGTTGAAGGGTACGCTCAACGTATTAACCAAACGGCCAATCCAAACTAGGATGTTGTTAATCAACCGAAACCAGGAAGAAAATGAATTCAAGTTGATACAATTACAATTCCAAGCCGAACACTGAACGGAACAGGATATGGTTGCGCAAAATGTTTTTCCAACATTTAGTGCTGCCACCTTAGAATTTTAAAAACTTTTTCTGGAAAAAATTGAATTCTTTTTCTAGTATAAAATACTAGAAAATTTTCGCTGCAATCTTTTGTGTGTTTGAACAAGAATTCATCAATTTTTCTTAATCATAAAGAAATAATCATTTGGACAAAAAAATTTTCCTCTCATATAGTTCAAAATGGCTTATCTGAGGTAGATCTATTTTTCAATCCTTGAATTGATTCCATTTTTTCGCTCGGACAATGTCAAAATCATGTAAAATAACTCAGGAAAAAATGGATTAAATCTCATTCTATTTCGTTGAACGATTTTGTTATCCTTTTTTTCTTATATTTTCACAAAATTTTAATCACATTATATTTAGAGCTGAAAATTCCAGATAGATGAATAACAGCTTGAAAATCTGACGTTATTGAGATTTTGCAATGCATTTGTTTTTGTCCTTAATGTCTTTCATAACTGGGATGAGCTCTTTCAGAGCTTGGGTTTCCTTTTTGGTAATTTTAGGATCATTTTTGAGTGCATTCTTGTATTGATCCTCTTTTTCTTCTAGTTGTTCGATGAAAGTTTTACAAAACCCTTCTCTACCCAAACTTTCCACCTCTTTTGGTTTCGAACCAATCTCAATAAAAGCCCACACATCATCAAAGGCACCAAATTCTCCACATCCGATCTTTTCCATCTCTGTTTCAATGTCTTTCACCTGTTTCTCCAAATTTTTCTTAATTTCGGCATCCTTCTCCTCATTAGCTTTACCTTCCAATTCTTTCACTTGGTTTGACATTGAATCACACTTGTCCACCAATTCATCTTTAGAGATTGTCGCATTGGACAATGCTGAGAATATAAAAAGTTTACATTAAAAATGGCTGAAGGGGCATAAAGATTTTAGTTAAAGTTTCACTTGTGTGGAAAAGAGAGGGAAATTATTTATCAAAATCATGACTTTTTCATAAATGGACTCACCAAAAAGACCAAAAAAAGCAACGATTAGATAATTCATTTTGTCGCAACTTGACTTCACGTAGGCAGACATGCAACGATATGCAAATATCTGATGACTATTACCTTTAATTTTTTTCCACTTTTCATCATTTCCACCTGAATCACATGTCCATCAAATCAATTTTATGGAGAAATGGGGAGGAAATAATGTGGATTTTGCGAAGCTGATTCATTTTAATTGAATCATTTTGAGCCTCAAAATTTATTCGTAGAGGAACCATTTTTTCGATCAACAAAGATTATAGAGAGAAATTGTCTATTTGGAGTGACATTGTTATTGATTCAGAATATTAAGCATAAAGAATAGCGATAAATTACCTTAATTCAATCAGAGTGAGCTGATTTAATCTGTTTTCAGGGTCATATAATGATAGTTAGGTCGATAAAGTAATAAATTTTGGCTCCAAAATTGGTAAATAAGTGTTGAAATTCAATCTTATTGGTTTATACCGAAAAGATTGTGGATGAATCACCATACAATTCAAAAAATGGATTGTTTTCTAGTTTGTATAAAATTTTATTCAACAGAATAAATATACTATGAAAAAAATGAGATTGTAATGGAAAATTGATTGAATTATGCTTGAGTAGTTGGCCTATTTTTATCATTAGTTCGTTGGATAAAATTTTTTCTCGCTATAATTTTTATCTCATCTTCATGACTATTCGATGTCCAATCACCATTGGTGGTGGATGTTCTAATGTCTCCTGATGATTGTTCTGGTACCACAATTGATGGTGCTGATTGGTGTACAGACACTGCTTGTGTTAAAGCAGCAATCATAGCTGCACATCCACCGGATGATGCAGTAGATCGAGTGAATCGAAGTGCATTTGATGTTGAATTCGATGAAGATGTGCCAGGAGTAACCTTTTTTGTAGAAGAAAATTGATTTAATTTCTATGTTACTTGATACTGTTATATTTACCTGAGATCCACTGTGTCTTGTGTTCTTGTATGGTTGAAATAGACATATATACAATTTTGGTGTGAATAAGCAACCCAAATTGACAAAAGCACTTATCGATATGCAAGTTGACAAACTGGCAATTTGAATCTTTTTTGAGAAAAGAAAGAAAAATATTAGACGACTGTTGTATATAACTCATTAATTACCTTAATTAGGATCAAATTTATTATGTCTCTCTCAAACTTTGAACGAAGAAAAGTTCAACTCACCTTAAAATCATTATTGGTTCCAAAATACATGGGAATAAATGCTAACCATACTATACACGTACTGTACATGGTGAAAACTATATACTTTGCTTCATTAAAATTGTCCGGAATTTTTCGCGTTTTAAACGCATACATCGTGCACAAAATGACCAATATCATATTGTAAATGAGTGATACAGCGATTGCAGTTGCCGATATTCCACACTGTTGAACAGCCACAATTTGTCCACCAATACGTTGACTGATTTGACGAACTGATGGCGGATCACGAATTAACCAGGCAGTTATGAAAATTAATTGAACACTCACTAAACAACTACAGATTGCCACCTGAGATTTGGGACTAGTGTATGATGGTCTTTTGAGTCCATTTTTAACACTACGATTAAATATTCGTGATATTCTATTGGTTTTGGTCAATATTGCCGAATAGCAAATACACAATCCAAGGCACAAACCGATTCGAACTGCTGTACAAATGATTAGAGTTGGCTTTGTGAGTAACAGTAAGCCAACTACGTAACATACCATCAAACCGAAAAGCAAAATATAACAAAGTTCACGACCTGAGGCCATGATCACTGGTGTTTGATTGAATCGAATAAATGTTGTGAGAGTAAAAATAGTTGCCATTATTCCCAGTGAAGCAAATACTGCCGGCACCAGTGTCCAAGGTGATGTCCATTCCATATATGCAACCGGCAATTTGACACATTTATCCTTGAACTTATCCGGCAGATAGCCCGATGGACAAGCCATACAAACGGTTTTATTGAGTATCTTTTCATTCTCTTTACACGATGCACAATGCCAACAGCATGGTACACCTTGATGTATTTGGCGAATTAATCCTCGATCACATTCCGGGCTACAAATTGAAATCGGTATTGGTCGTTTCACAGTATAGTGGAAACTTTTTGGCCATCTCAATTTGCTTTGATCAAATATGAGTCTGAAAATAGAAATAGAAATATATAAACTTATCAGAACATTTTTTGTTCCAAATTTGGGTTCAAGTTCACAAAAAAGTTCTCAGAAGAAAGAGAGAGAGAGAGAGAGAGAGGAAGAATGCCAGATATTGAAAGTTCTTGTCCTTTCTGATTCTTGATTGTTGTTAAATGAAATCCAATACTTCCTAGAATAGAACCTTTAAGATGTGTATTTATAGTCATAAGGTTAGAAAAATTACGCTTCAGATATCATCGGAAACTGTCAATAAGAATTGTGTACATCATCTTAATCACTTTGTTTTGTTGAATTTTTTTTCTACTCTTAATTTGTTGGTAAAATTTGCACACATTTTGATGAGAAGGAATATGAAACCGTCTAATTTCACTTCCGATCACTTTTTTTCTTCATATAGTGAGCTTAAACTCAGCAATAATATCCACAGTATACAATGAAGATCACAGAAAAATGGTCCTATTTTATATTCATGAGAAATAGATGATACTCAAGCATCATCTGATATTATACATGAAGAAAAGCTCCCATGTATAAATTTGTTGCCTTGATTATGAAACTATGCTACCATAATTGTCAACTCTGTAATCACTTGAGCGTGAATAATCATCAAGCTAAATTCCTCAGAGTCTTCCCTTTTTTTTACTCTCATACTCAAGGTGTATCCCCATAATTAGCTTGGTTGATCTCATCTGCATATTGTTTGGTGCTATCCTCAGGATTTTGTGTGTGTGTGTGTCAAAATTGATGAAAAATCTTCATCCAGAGTAGCAAGATAAAAAGATCAGCCATTTGATGGGTTAATTGAGCAGCTCAGCATTCTTTGGCCTCTCTCATTCTATCAGACTGTATGCTTCAAAATATCCGAAATGCTGAGCGAGCATTCATTTGATAAGCCCTACAACTGCACTCAGAGAGAGAGTATCGATGAATCGAAAAATTGATAATGAAGTGTTTCAATATTCAAGTGTTCTCAAGCATTCCATACATTCCTGTGTCACTTGTTATTTTCACCTTTCAGCCTTTTTGGAACATCCATCTATTCGATATTATATATTATCATGTGAGAATTATCGAGTTTTGCTTACCTCTTATTTTCCCAGCTTCCAATTTGTACATAATCATAATCAAGTGGTCCTTCATTTCGATCATCATCATCACCATCATCATCACCATTGTTCCAAGTGGAATCATTTTTAAGGGGATCATCAGAATCATGAGAAATTCTCTTTTGATATTGGAAAATATCATATCGTCCAGGAGCATCGCCATCCTTATTGAATTGTACTTCCATCTCTTGTGGGCCTGAAGAGAATATAATTATAAGATGATTAAGAAATTGAATCAAAGAAGACCGAAAAAATCAGATCATGAAAGGTCAAAACACTTAATACATGATCATATGTATTGATAAATTAATATAGAATTCTTAGGAAAATTCTATCGATGGCAAAAGTCTTATTTCATTCAAAAGCTTCCACAAGTCTTCATCTTTTGCTTGGTCAAGGTTTTGTATTTATATTTAAACTTATGATCAATTCAGAAGAATAAGAAAGAAGATTACGAAAGTCTTCTGATATAAGGTCAAACTGGTCCGATTAAAGGG